>JMSD01000036.1:142907-159237 GCA_000715435.1 Paramecium caudatum
ACAGATCTAATCACTAAGATTAATAAACTAAAGGTGAAACTCCCATCCCAGTTGAAGTGAAATTTTCTACCAAAAAGGTCAATCCAATCTTAATTGAAGAAAAAATAATTAACAAGAAATTATGAAAAATCAGAATGAAATCAAAGACTCCAGCCAAAAACCTTCAAAACAAAGTTCTACTAAATCAGATTTACAATAATATTAGGTTGTTTAAGACGAAATGGCCTATAAATAAGTAAATCTTGAAGAAGCGGACATTATCCAATTTGAATGAACCATTGATTATTGATCATAAATAATATCAATAAAATAAAATCGTTTCTAAATTTATAAAGATTATTTTGTGAATAAAGTTGTCTTCACAACATTACCTATGATTAACAATATTATAATTGTAGTCAATAAAAAAGTAAAAACTTGATACAAAACAATGTTAATAAAATTAATTATTTATAAATATGTAAAATAAACTATTGGAAACTTCAATGTCACTGCAATGCACATAAGAGCATAAGTCCTAACCGATTATATACCTTGACCTTAAGAAGGATGTTTAATTACACCAGAGGACACTTTGTTAAATATGTGCCTAAGATGGAAAAGGGAGACTGAGCCTGGTAGAAGAAGCTATAGCGTAATATTTTAAGAATTAAGACGAGTATCGCTTGTAGATGGACAAAATACTTTTGGAATTTGATGAAAAATTAATGCCTCTTAAGTATAGTTTATATGATATTCGTGAAAAAATAAACTCTAGGATATAAAAAATATTGGATGACTTAAATGAAGGTCAGAATATAATCAAGAAGGATTTCACTAGATACTACATTACGCCCAATACACAATCAAGCATACAAGTTTTGAGATAAATTGCTTAAGAATTAAGTATTGAAAACAAGAACGATACGCCTGTTTCAAAATATTACAAAAATATTATTCCTTTTTTTAAAGAATTTAGCAAAGATTTCCATGAATTCGTTACATCTACAAATGAAGCTCTTAAAAATTTATTGTGCGATAGAATGAATTATGAAGTAATTTAAATTAGGGATTAAAAATAAATTTGCAATGCAGCAGCATTTAATAAAGATGGAACTCTATTAGCTATAGCATAGGATAATTTAATTAATGTGTGGGAGAAAAAGGAAACTGAATTCAAAAACATTAGAGTATTAAAAAGACATTAACTTAAAATATCATGTTTAAGTTTTGGAAGTTTAACAAATATATTAGTGTCAGGCGGTTGGGATAATTAATTGGTCATTTGGAAAGATGTTAAGAAAAATGATGAAATTATGGAGAAGTTGCCAGTTAATGATGTTGTTCGTTCTATAATTATTTTACAATAGGATAGAGAAATATTGGCAAGTTCATAAACTTAAATAAATATATGGCAATATATGTAGGGAAAATGGGATAAAAAAAACCCCTTAGAAAGACACACAAACTTTGTGTATTAATTAAGTAAAAATGAAGCTGGAAATATGTTTGCATCTTGTAGTTACGATAAAACTATCCTTTTATGGAAAAGAAAACAGGAGCAGGAGACAAGGTCAAACGCCATACTCTCAGATGAGCAATAATAAGAACTTTTGTTTGAACAAAAATGGATAGTTTAAGATTTATTAAAAACCCAAAATCCTGTATATAATTTGTGTGTAGTTAATGATTCGTTGATTGCCTTTCAAGAAAATGGGTGCCGATATGTGTAATTTTTTAAAAAGGCTGTTAATAAATAAACATTTGAATTAGAAAAACAAAGAGTAGAATTGCCTTACTTAAATACAAATATGGATTGGTATTTTCCAATGATGTACGATCCACTAAAAAGGATTATTTTTTTAAGACATAATAATAATGTCTTTATTTTAAGAATGAGAAAAAATAATGGAATTTTTTCCATTGAATAATAATTTTAAGGGGAAAATAATATAAACGGAGCAATATCACCTGATGCCGAATAATTGGTGTTATGGAATAAGGATTCTGAAAAGTTATTGTTTTATTAAAGATTAAAGGCTCAATAACCTTCAAAAGAAATAATAGATAATATGAAAAGTTAATTAGAGAAATGGTAAAAAAAATAATATAATTAACAAGTTTAATAGTCATAAGGGGATATTGAATATTAATTGACAACTTAAAGACAGTCATAAAATTCTGCAAAAGAATCACAATAAAAATAAGTAATAATGAAGTGTTCTTAATGCAAAGCAGAGATTCATGAAAATTCATTAGAATTGCAAAAGAACAAAGATGAGGATGAATAGAACAACAGTCAGTTAGAAAATCCCCCCTTAAAATAGCGTATAAAAATAGTTGAGCAAGACCCTGAACCCATTTAATGTGATCGGGTGTTGAAATGGGAGAAAGACGGATAAAAGATATATACTAAACAAAAATTTGAATAGGATATTAAATAATAAAATTAACAAGATATTAAACAAGAAGTGATAATATAATAGAATATTCCTTCCAATTTTCAATAATAGTAATAATGTTCTACAGAAAAATCAAGATTCAATGGAAGTAAAGAATAGGAATCTAAAACTTAGAATAAAATGCCATATATTTATAAACAAGGGAATAATATGAATATTGTATCCCAGGATCAAAACAAAAATAAAAATGATATTAAACATTAAGAGAATAATGATAGCGATGAGGAGTAGCTTATAGATATTGATGATGATCCGAAGAATTGATAAAAATTACATAAAATTTAAGATCATAATATAAAATCAAATCATTTTCCTTAAAATTCAAATATATTACATAATAAGCTCATATATTTATTTAACTCTTTAATCATCATATTTTAAATTGATAAGTATTTTTGCTACTCTATCATCGAATTCTCCTTTTAGTAAGATTACTATTTTCAGCATAACCCTTAATTTCATTAGAATAATCTCAACATTTTTATTCTTTTCAAAGGAAATCAAAAAGTCTAATGCTTCTGAAATTAATTTAGCTTTATGTAAAGCATTCTGTCCACAATCAATCATATTGAGTAATACTTCCAAAAAATTAAGCATTAATAGAGGTTCTCTCATCAATAATAATTTATGTTTTGTTTACGAATACACTAACAAAGGAAAATAGAAATGATCAGTCAATTAATGAAATCTATTGACATATGGTTGCACTATCTATAAACCTTCATGTGCTCTTTTAGTGTGTCCCCATCTTCTTGATACTGGTTCACGTTTGTTAGGGATACTGGGTGATGTGTAGGTTGTACTAATTTATTTGAAATAGAATGTAGAATTCTGTTATTCATCAAATTGATCATATTTCTCTAAAGGATATTTTTTTGGATTTGAGGATAACTCTATTACAGATTCCCTAATAATTTTTAGAATATAAATTCTTTGCATTATGGATAATTCCTCACTAAAGTATTTTTCAATAAGTCGACTAGAATAACTAGATGTATTACTCTGCAATTTGTGGTCTCATTATTGAAAGAGCTACTAGACACTAAATTCTTAAGATTTCTTGATCAGATTTCCAATCTCTTCCTAATATGAGAATGTCACATAAAGTATCTCCATGAATATGTATATCTAATCCATGTCTTATCAAATATGGAAGATGCTTAAGTGCGGCATCTATTCTTATTTAGTCTTCACTTCTTAATGCAAGTATACAATCATATAGATTTTTTACCAATGAAGTTTCAGGTACGATTTCCACATTCTCAAAATCCTAATATAAATATTATTAATACTTAAAATTCATCCGAGGGTTCTATAATTTATTCAGTGACTTTTGGTTCTGGTTTAGTTTCCCATATTTCATCAATTTCATCTTATTCAAGTTCTTCTATTTGATAATTGCTTTCAATGTTGAGTGACTTTACAAATTGCTTCCATACCAACATACCGCATTTTCTTGGAATTTATGTTTGAGTATTTAATCTTTTTTAGATTCCATCATGAATTAAGTCATTATTATATCCATCTTTTATAAATAGGATTATCAAGTTGCTACAATATAGTTAAGTTTTAAGAGATGCATTCTATATGAAGTTTTTGTTACTCCAACTCATCACTATACTATCAAACATTTCTTTATGATTATTTCCAGCTTTAGAAATTTCATAAAGGATAGATTCTGAATTTTATTGCACTTTAGCACTTAATGCTGCCTTAAAAATCAACTATGTTTAATGTATGATTAATGATTCATATTTCTTCCACTATTCGATTTTGTGAAATATCACATACTTTAAGAATTTCTTTAAGTAAATAGGTGACATAATTGAAACATCTTCACAATTATTAAAAATTAATTCACATTCCCCTAATATGACTAATTTATCAAGAATGAATTGATGTTTTTATTCCAATAGCTTTATATAAATATTTTTCCAATTTATGTATTTACCCTCTGTAAAATTCATGCATAATCGACATAATGATAAATATTCTGTCAATTTTTCATTACTCTAAATTTAAGTACTATTTATGTAAAATTGCTCAAATAGATGATAGACTTTCTCCACTTGCTGCTGAGTAAGTTTTCTTAATTTGAAGATTTGGTATTTCCATATATGATATGCCTCTTCAGTTTAGGAGATTTGTTCAAGTTTTTGATGAAATCCATCATTCTCTCCATTTAAGTATTATTTTATTTCTAAAATCATATTTATTATAAAAATGGCAGCAGCTTCATTACATATACAGTTCTATCTAGATAAATTGATGGCAATTGATAAAAATTTAGGTGGAACTGCAGCTTCATGTATCTATTGTATGTATCGTAGAAAAAAAGGCAGGAGATGATTTTTCAGGGCTAAAGGATGCAATCCACAGATAGCTCCATTAATTGAGAGCTAAGATCGATTAAAAAATAAAGTTTGCCTCTACAAAGAGGGATGCTGACAGTATACGGCTTGATGTTGAGATTAGAGATTTGATCACTGAGATTGAGGCTACCTTAGCTCGACTCAATGAGGCTTTAAGAAAGTAGAGTAAGGATAAAAAAGTAAATTTCAATAAAATTTAGAAATATCCTGAAGCAAACATATAAGCTAAGTAGAAAGCTTATGCCAATTTGAAATAACAACTTTATGATTTATAACAGCAACTGGACCCCAATGGAGTCATGGAGGAGAATAATACTAGTTTGGAGACTACAAGTGCATTGAAAGCTAAACTGATGGTTTAGGATGGTCGTAGACCACCACCTAACCTCGAAATGTCATAGGAGGAGAAAGATGCTAAATAAAGATGGGAATAGAATGATTAGATCATGGATAAATAATTAGATATTCTAATAGTGGGAACACAGAAGTGGAAGGAGAATGCATAGGCAATAGGAAATGTATTTTCATTAATAATTAGAAAATCGATCACACTATGATTCAAATTGATAAACTAGATCTTGAAGTTGATAAAACTAATGCTGAATTGAATAAATAAAACACTCAATTGAAGAAGATAGTGGAGTAGTACAGGCAGCCAAATAAATTTTGTTTGGACATGGTTTTGGTGTTCATTCTATTAGGCTTATGTGGTGTGATTTATATTATAGCAAAATGATTAATTAAATATGATCGTGTTGCTTTTTTCGATATTCGTTTTTGTGAATTGTGATTAGAGGGAAGCAGGCTTGTAAAAAGTTAAGGTGTAAGTGGCTACAGTCTTGGATGGATATTACAAAGAATTTGATGGAGTTTTGTGCTATTCAGACAAATACAATCAATTTGTGATTTATCATGAAAGATCAAAAGCAAAGAGTAATATTAATCTAATCATAGACCTTAAGGAATTATTCCCAGAGAAGGATTTCTTTTTACAATTTGGCATGAATGGAAACGTGGTGGGATTGTCTTTGCAGAATTTTGTTCCTGAAATCAACATTAATGAAGATTCCTTGAAGAGTATCATTTTAACAGTGAAACCAGAAGTGAAAAAAGGTTAGTGATTCCTTAATGTAGGCACCACACTTAAAATTTCATTTGTAAATTAAGATTATGAGAATGAATAAGAGAAATTTATTGATATTTTAGAAAATGGAATGAGTACATATACTCCATTGAGTGATACTCACTTGGATTTTGCAGCCATGTAATTCGAACATAAGTACATACAATATGTGAAAAGAATGCATGACGAATTGTGATTTATATAATGAATTGGTGTATTATTTCATGATGCCGGTTTAGCTCAGTGGTTAGAGCATTTGCCTCGTAAGCAAAGGGTCGAGGGTTCAATTCCCTCAATCGGCTGATTTTTTTATACGAATCTTATTAAATATTTTAAAATGGACTATGAGTAGGTCATGAATGATAAGAAATTAAGAGAGTAATTGGAGAATGGTGAAAATATTGTCCTAACAATGAAGGTGATTAAATTCACTGGGTAGAATAAGAAATTACCTCGTGTCATTGTATTGCTATAATAATGTAGGTTATCACTAACAAAAATGTGTACAACATCTCACCAGCTGAAGGTAGTGCTGTCAAGAATTTCTTTTAAAGTTTAGTGAATAAGTAACCTTTTCCTTACCTTTAGATCGAGGATCAAAAGAAAAATTCCCCTTTCAGCTATCACTGCCTTAACTATATCTAAAGTGGCTAAAGAATTCATATTTCATATTCCAACTGAATATGATTAGAGATATTAAGTCGATGATTAGTAACTCTTAAACTATATAGACTATCTTTGATTATATAGACTCTTTGCGAGGTGTACATAAAACACAATTTAAAGAAGATTAGATGTCATTTTATTGAGGAGCTAAATCTCAATCAATACACTACAACTAATTATGATCTAAAAAAGAATTTAAGAAGACCATTACCGAAGAATGGGGCAGAAATGACGGTTGATGATATAAAGATCTAAATGCAAGCAACACGAGGGAATGTGTAAACACTCTTTTAGAAGAGCAATACCCCTGAAATCAGTATTGAGGATTTCACTCTTATTAAAATGTTAGGTAGAGGGGCATTTGGGAAGGTTATGCTTTGTGAAAAGAAAGACACAAAAGAGATATTTGCAATAAAATCATTAAGAAAGGAAGACATTATATCTAGAGATCATATTGAATACTTAAAAACAGAAAGAAAGATATTAGAATAAACTTAGCATCCATTTTTGGTCTCATTGGAATATGCATTCATAACATAGGAGTGTGTTTATTTTGTGATGAAATTTATGATGTAATACAAGCAATAATTATTAGAGGAGGTGAACTGTATACACACTTATAGAAAGTTAATAAATTTAATGAAGAATACACTCTATTCTATTCAGCTTAAGTGTTGTTGGCACTTGAATATTTACATAAATAGGGAATCATATATAGAGATCTTAAACCAGAAAATATATTAATGGATGAGAAGGGATATGTTGCACTTACTGATTATGGATTAGCTAAATTCTTATCTAAAGGATAAGTGACATAATCTATTGTAGGAACACCTGAATATTTGGCTCCTGAAGTCATTACTTAATAGGGTCATTCATTTACTGCAGATTGGTGGTGTTTAGGAATATTAATGTAATCTACCCTTAAATTTAGTTATGAAATGTTATGTGGCAAAACTCCATTCTTTTCTGAAAATAGAAATTAAATGTTTAGGAATATTGTAGAATCTGAATTAAAGTTCCCTTCTATGGTGTATCTCACCCCAGATTGTAAAAATTTACTAACTGCTCTTTTGAAGAAGAAACCTCATGAAAGATTAGGAAATAAGGGAGATGCAGAAGAAATTAAGAAACATCCTTGGTTTAAGAGAATGGATTTGACTAAGCTTTTGCAAAAAGAAGTACTTGAATTATTTATAAGATTACTGCCCCAATCATTCCTGATTTGAATTCGGCTACAGATTTATCCAACTTTAATCCTTAAATCTTAGATGAAAGTAAACAATCATAATAAAAAAGAAATCGATGAGACTTCCCAATAGGCTTTAAATCCATAGGCTGTGCAGAAATTCGATTAAGAGTTTTATGGTTTAAATTATAAGAAGGAATAGTGACAATTATCACAATTTTACCTACGATAAACAATTACTCATTTATATAATAGTTTTTCCTTTATTCTTTCCCAAAAACACTCTCTATAATCCAGGAACAAATTATTCAATTCCTAAGTATATCTCTTCTTAATGTTAAATGGCACCATCATTAACTAATTCTACCATTTCTGCAAATCCATCATACATCTTCTATTTTTCATTAAGGAATATTATTCCTTCAAATTTTATACTCCTCATGATAGCTTAACTTAAATTCAATAGACCACATCGTTTCTTCCAAGAGTTGTATGTTGAGGTTGCTCCACATAATAACACATATCCACTGTGATTCATGGTAGGAATAATGGCATCTAATATTTCTTCGCCGGCATTATCATAATAAACATCAATTCCTTCTGGAGCATTTTGTTTTATAAGTTTTGTTAATTAACTAAATAAAAGATTATATTACTTTACATTAATTTCTTCATTTTATTTACATTAATTATAAGTGACGCACGAATCCACTCCAAGGTCCTTCAAGAATTGAGTTTTCTCCTCGCTGCTTACTATTCCAACTACCCGATATCCCATTCTTTTAGCTAATTGGCAGACAACAGAACCAGTGGAACCAGCAGCCGATGAGACGCATAGAGTTTTGGGGGAATTAGTTGGCCTATTCAATTCTGGTATTTATTTCATGGCATTCAAAGCTGTTAGTCCTGTGACTCCATAACTATGTTAAATACTTCATTACATGGACAAAGTTAATGGAATGATGGGATCTCCAATTTCCACGAATGAGGGTACCTTGAATAACTTATTGACTCTTCTTTTGCAGATCTCTGCACACTCCAATACTCCAAAAACTAATTGACCTGAATTTTATTTTTAAAATTTCAACCTGGTGTCCAATTCTTTACTCTACTCTCCAAACACTACCCAACCCCAAAGGCAGGCATCACTGATCCTACTTGTACAGAATCTATGTATGTCTTAGCTCCAGAAAGCCATACTCTCATCACAGGATCAATTCCAATAAAAAGGACTCTAATTAGTATTTCACCCTCCTCTAATCTAGGGGGAGTCAAATCTCGAATTTCAAAGAAGTCCATGTTCTGGGGAAATGATTAGTCTGGTCTTTTAGCAAGGAGTAACACTTTATTATTCATAATTTAAATATCGTATCCTGGTTTAATAATATTATCAATTATTAAATAGGGATTCAAGTATTCTTTTGGCGGACCCCGGGATTTTCTTTTCTGCTTCATTTAATTCTTGTTACAATGTTTTTAAGGCATTTTACAAATGTTGGCTCTCATTGTTCTTGGTTGCTATTGTATAATGACGATCAAGGACTTGATTCATAACTGTTAGAAATCGTTCATCCTCAGAAGCTGTTTTAGTTTTAGTGCCACCAGAGTCGGATTGAAATTTATTTTTATTCATAAAATCATTTAGGAATCCCATAAATTCTTATACTCTTGTCCTGGCACCCAGAAACCAAGAAACGTCCATCAAGGGAGTAATTAAAACACATTGCAAAGTATTGGTGCCCTTAAATTGGTTACCCTATCTATAATCTTGTGGAAATTTCGAATACTCGTATGTCCTTCCTTATACAAGCTAATAAATTTCCATCTGGGGAGACAGCAAATCTATGTGGTTCATTTCCAGGCATGAAATTCCAAACTTACTATCTTTTCTGATAGTTCCATAGTATAATGTTTTTATCTTGACTACTGCATGATATTAGGTATTGTTAAGTGAATTGAATCCAATCCACTTTCTCTGTGTGTCCAATTAAAGGTTATCCAAGTTAGGATAATCCATCAATATCCCATAATCTGATACTCTTATCGAGTGAACAAGATGCAATTAGTTGATTATCGAAACTGTACTAAACTCTATAAATTTTAGCTTCATGCTCTTTCTTGAATTTTCTCATTGTTATTTCTTGTTATTCGAACATCCACATTATTATATCTCCATCCCATCCTGAAGAAAGTAGTGTACTGTTGTTGTTACTAAAATGTAGGGAACTCACATGATCTGAATGTCCCTTCACTTTTTTTATTGTTTTCTTGGACTCCACATCCCAAAATTTTATAAACCCTTCAGCACTTCCTGCGACTAAAACCTTGGAATCAGTAGAAATAGCTAGACTAGTAATGATTGCCCTATGCTTTTTCGAAGTCCAAACTCTTTCAAAAGTATTCATGTTCCAGATGGTTATTTTATTGTCATCTCCACCAGTAGCCAGCAGATTATGCTTCATAGGTTAAACACACCAAATCTCTCCATCTCCTTACTGCTGTCTTATTTGATTTGTGAATAAACTCACTTAAATCTCTGGTCTTACAGCATCATTTCTCCCTATTGTGTATCCATTTAATTTTTAAATGCATTCCTTGAGGATCTTATCAATGTTCATATCGGAGAGTGGTTTGACAGTCTTGATTTTTATTTCCTCCTACTTTATACTGGCAATCTCCACCAATTGCTTTGATAACTATTCGATTCTTTCTGGGGTTTACTTGTATTGAAATTCTTAAGCATATTTTTATGCTTAGTATGAAAAGCGGCCGAAATGTCTCTTTATTTTATCTATTATGGAATCTAGTTATTCATTCAACTCTTTTCTAAGAATTTCAATTTATTCAATTGTAAGATTAACTGAGTCGTGTAAATGAGGTTTTTCCATGAATAGGAACTAATTAAGGAAGGATTCCACCGCAGATAAAGTAAGTACTCTATGATTCTTATGATAGTAGGGAATGCAGTAATCTTTGCAAATGAGTTTCCTCGCTTAAGGGCATTGAGGTGAGATGCATAGCATATATTCATTGATGGGGTGTCCGAGTACACATTAGAATCCATTTGCCCATTATTACAAATTCATTAATATTATGAGCAAAAAGATAACATGGTAGGAAGTTGCTGAAAATCAAAAAAATGGTTGGATGGTGATTGAAGGAGTAGTGTACAATCCAACTGAGTATTTGAATGAGCATCCAGGTGGTCCTGCTGTTTTACAAAATCGATATGGAAAAGATGCTTCAAGGGATTTCAATGAGACAGGTATTTTGATGTTTGAAAAGGTCACACCTCTGGAGCAAGGGATAAAATGAAAGCCTATCAAGTAGGAGTGATTGATCCAGCCTCATAACCAGAGAAATGGTAGAGTGGAGGTGGTACTCCAGCAAATGCATAGTAATTTGCATTTTTTGTTGTGGCACTCGTAGCAGTATTTATAATATGGCAATTCTTTAAAAATTGATAGCAATAATATTCAAATTTATTTACCATTTATCATTACTTTCAAATTGCTTTTGCAATATATTACACCTGAATTTTTAAGTATTACTGATTACACATCTCTGTAATACCATTCCAAATCTATTTAATGAAGACTGTATTCTTAGCCATTTATGACAAATATTACTGAAGAAATGGCATCTTTGTCGAGGGAATCTATTTCTAAACACACACCATTAACAAGTCTCATGACTCGATTTCTGCAAGCTTTTAAATAATTCTAATATTCCTAAACAACTAATCCCAATTATACTAATTAATTATCTAGTTATGAGGGCCATCGCAATAATTATTCATGGAATTTTTTGAGTGCTCCAATATCTGTTAGTTCGTTTTTGATCACTAATTGTTATTCGAATGAGTTTGCCAAATCTACAATTAATCCTTAATTAGTAGATAAATCTAGGATTTGAGTGTCTTGGTCGAGTATTGAAGTAACTTATTTGATGAACTCTTTGAAGTCTTGAAACACTTATCTCAATTCAGGTTAATCTACATATTATTTAATTCTATCCATATTTTGTTGGCAATATTAATTATCCTGCATATCTGCTCTATAAATAGGATACAATAGATCTGTTCTTAATGCCAATTTATTGGGATCATAATTGCAATCCCCACTTGAACATTATATTAATTTCAATTGAAATAAATTTTAGAAATCTAGAGTAACTTTCTCTCTGATAAATTATTCAACCAATTCAAATAATTAAAATCTTACCTCTAAATTGTAGACATTCTCATAAACACTCTTTAATTCATTGAATTTTTTCATTCCTCCGAATCGTTCTTCAAGGTCTGCATAAGTTGTAGTTTCACAAAATGGTTTATCTACATCCTCATTGATTAAAATCATGCAATTGTATAGGAATTCATAAGCTATTTAAACTTATTCTGAGATAACAGGTGAAAAGACCCTTTCACTAAGATATTCACAAATTTCAATTAATTATCCCTTTGAATTTTCAGTCCATCCTTTAAGAATTACTCTAATATTCTACATAAGATTCATCTAATTTAATTATTCGATTGCTTAGAGATGTTAATTAGCTTGTCGGATAATTTATTCACATAATACACTAAATTCACGGATAGGTTCTAACTGTGTGGTTGGCCAATTTAAGAGGGAAATTCTTTCTTTTCCAATTCTCTCCTTAATTGCTATATATTATTGTAAGATTATGAGACACTTTTATAATTCAGCCTCCCAGTTGGATAATTGTTTCATGAATTTCATGGAATGTGAATGATCTTAAATATATTCTTCCAATTGTTCCTTAACATCTTAATGCCTTTTCTCAACTATCTAGATGCGTTGTTTTTCTTATTCAATATCTTCATTCCAATCAAATTAAGGAAATTGAAATTACATCAATTCTTTAACTGTTTACAAAATTATTGCATCTGCAAATTAAAAGTGAATAATTTCATAGAATTCATCTGTTAATAGATTTCTAAACTCAACAGTAAATTAGGGCTTAATTTCGAAGCTAATGTATTTTTGATATTCTATGAATGATTAGCGTTCAAGGTCTTCAATCTCTTATCTTATTGAACTACTCTACTAATATGCAGCTTCAGCTCTAAATATTTATTTAAAATACTTGTATATTAAATCTTTCAGTTGTTTAGCCTCATCAAGAGGACATTATTGACCTCTCCTTATGTATTGCTAATTCAAGTGTTCTATGTTTTATCTGATGTACTACACTTATGCTTCTACATTAAGTTATCTGTAGATTTACATCTTTTACTCAAAATTAAAATTAACAATCTTTTATCCATTAAAGAATAGTAAGTTAATTTCTTTTCTTAATTTATAAGCTTTTGAAATCAATTTAGTTTTAACTTTTACTTAATATCTTTACAAAATTGGTTCGTTGGGTATTTAAGATACTTGTTTAACTTCTTAAATAAACTTATTGTAATGTTAATATAGTTCTCCAATTGCCTCAAGAAATGATTAAAAGTTTTAATAGTTTCTTTTCATATTGTTCAATTGCAATTCATAATTTATAATTTAATCATTCATTAAATTAAAAAGCTACATTTATCCATCAATGATAGTAAATTTCTCAGTAAAATAAACTATTCCTTCCATATTCTACTAATGCATATGTTGTTACACATCATTTTACAAATTAAATATTTCCCTTTCTTATATAAAGTATATTTAATTCATAGCCTATGTTAATTATTCTTTTAAGTAATTTTCTATTTCTTCAGATGCTCTCTCCAATCTTTAATGAAAGCTTTCATGTATTTGTTCATCGACCAAGACTCCTTTATTTTGATTTATTAAATGAATCATTTCTCGTATTAATCTCTATTTATTATTCAGTTCTGATTCTACTGTGAATAACAACTGCTAAAGGTTTGATTAAATCTTAGAGCTTCTATCATTCCCTTCCTAATAAGGGTTATAAGGAACTTGCTTCATTTATTATAATTCCTATAATGCAGATTGTAGTTAGTCAGTTAAATTGATTAATTCTTACACTCTAGGTTAAATGTAATTTTCATAAACAGTTTTATCTTATGTATTAGAAACCTATACTATTTCTTCTCTCTTATCCAATAAATCTTTAACAATCACCTTAACATTAGGGATTTGTAGTTTAAGTGTTGATAAATATTACAAATAATCCCCATTTTCCTAGAGAACTCTATTATAATCTTCAAATTGCCTAATATAATCTATGCCTCCCCAGTTATCCTTATGATTTGTAGCATTGATATTGCTTTACATAATAATATTTGATTTTGCAAGTACTCCACTACGTTCCTATAAAGCTGGTTTACTGTATAGCAAACTATATTGGTTTGGGTTTACTAAAACACCTGATTATTCAGTTTTCCTAATCTCTGATTTTGGAGGTACGTTGGATTGCACTAGATAACTATAGATATTACAGAATTGCTAATTCTTCAATAAACTAGATCCCGTAGGTGGTGGAAAGAGGGATTCTTAAGTGTTGGCTCTATTATTGGTCATTTACTATTCTTATCTGACATCACTTAGACCGTTGTATAATGGATTAGAATTTTAATTATTTGCCGAGAAGGGATTGCTATTATATGTAACATTCGACAAAAGAGACTTGCTATTCTGATTAGGAAGGATGTTGGTTTACATAATTAAAATAGTAAAAAATCACGATTGTTATTCAAAAGAATTTTCATACTGTTCGTGTAAATTTTCTTCGAGTTAAGGTTATCTACTTTGATTCCTGCTCTAGTAATCACCCTAAGAAACCAACTTCTTTTCCCTATCTTACCAGCTGTCAGTTTGTCTTAATCCTATCGATTATTTAACTGAATTCAAGTGAGCCTCTTCAAACAATTCCTATCTTTTTAATTAGTCCTTAAGATTCTCCAATTCATAGTAGGCCCTGTTCTTTTATTCAATGCTCATTTACACTTCTGCCCTCAATTTCCTTATATCATCATTCCAAACTTGAGATTGCATTTCTATTTGTGATCTCAATTTATCGATTCCTTCTTCTTATTCTTTATTTTTCATTCTATTAACCATTTTCAGTTCTTCTAAATCTCGTTGATATTTTTCCATCAATTATGGTACGATAGGTCGATATTCAAATTGCTAATAATAGGGTTCTTGGTATTATTGTTATTAATATTGTTGTTACATTTAATATTGTTGCATTTATTGTTATTGTTACAATTGCATTTGTTACTACTATTATTATTAATCGAATGACATTCTATGTTATGAATAATTGTTATTCTTATTTCCAGCTGTTCCAGGTTAATTGTAAGTGATGTTAATTGGATTTTAATCTTGCAAAGTTCTCTGTGATTAGAGCTTAGTCATCGGAGTATGTGGATTTGTTTTAGCCTTTAAATCCTACTCAAATTTATCATCTACTTCCTTTAGATTCTCTTTCAGGTAATTGGGAACAATATTATTATTTGTTAAATTAGTCTACTGCTCCTCAAACTCATTGAACATCATTTTTGATTCATCTTATTGTTAAATCAAATGTTTATTTTTTATTGTTTTTATAACTTATTTCTTCTCTTCTTCCTTGGACTATCTTTCATTCATTCTCTCCCTTTCGTGCTTGATTCGTTCTTCGTATTTTCGATCCTCTTCTACTTTTCTTTGCTTTTCCTCTTCTTTTTTTCGTTTGTTTTCCTCAATCTATCTCTAAATTTCTTCGACATACGCTTGTTTTTATTATTGCTTCTACTGATCTTTGGCATCCCTCTGCTTAAACACCTTGGCAAAGAAACCTCCGTCTGCATTCTTGATTGCTTCATTATCCATGCTCCTTATGATCTCTTTTCGTTAGGATGCATTGAAAACTTGAGCCCTGTCCTCACGTTACAAGTACACTGGAATGGGCTCTTGATTGAGAAGCTTTCTCTCATATTCAATTTGCTAAGCTCTTTCTATCTTATGTTTCTCCTCCTTCATGAGGATCTAAGATTAGAGTTATGTTACTTATTCCTTCTGCTCTTGGACAATCCTCTTGCCACGTGAAGCTAAAAAGTTAGATCGCTTGTTGCCCTCCATGGAATTGTCGTAATATGGGTTATATGAGTCCATAATTTATAAATAAAATAAAAAAAATTTTTCGCCCGAACAGGGTCTCGATCCCTGGACCTAGAGATTAAGAGTCTCTCGCTCTACCAAGCTGAGCTATCCGGGCGAACTGATTTTAATACGCTCATTTACAATATAAAACTAATGTAAATGATAATACTATAGAATGAGAATAATTGAAAAAGTTATTAAAATATATTCATACACATGGACAATACTCATCTTTAACCATTGGTATATCTTTACAGGTTCTATTTAATATTGGTGATATTAAACTGTTATTCCTATAAAATTCTTGGTCCTCTCCGACTAAAAATTTAAGAAAATAACGTAAATCCATAATTGTAATTGTATTTTATTCATTTTTATATAAACTAATTAAATTGATGTATACTTATTTTAATCTTCCTCATTTAATAGAGATTTATCAGCCAATATAAACATGCCTGGTAGAGATCTTTCGATTT
>JMSD01000036.1:160532-173193 GCA_000715435.1 Paramecium caudatum
AAGAAAATAACGTAAATCCATAATTATATAAATACAAAAAGAGAATATATAAATCATTCATCAGGGGAAAAATAAGCAAAAATTTTTATTTTTCTTTGTGGAATCAAGAATGCGGTGATTCATAATCGATTAGACTAGCAATTCATTCTGAACTAAACTGATTCCAGTTTTAAGGATTGGATAATAGTATTTAAAGCTTTATTGCTAAATTACTGACCTAACATTCGAGCATGTAAATTCTAATTTGATACTATATCTGTTTGTAATTAGTAAAAATTCTGCAAAAATGCATGTATCTTATTTTTGTGTATTATGCAAAAATAGTTAAAATTTTGCTCTTTCCATTCAACTCTGCTTTTTTATTTGTATTTGTCTTTTATTTGAAAGTAATGGCCTATTATTACTTTTTATACTATAATAATAATATTCAAATTATATATTATGTCAATCTCCTGTCTAAAATAATTCTCAAATATGAAGCTCAATAACTTAAGCATCAATTTTGGGTATTTTCTAAATTCTGATATCCTTTACATATAAGTGATTAACTCAAATGGGAGTATAAATAATAAGCGGAATGATAATAAAACCCTTTTTTACAATCATGCAACCAGTTTTCTTCCTCTTAGGATGATTCATTTTGAAAATACAGCAATGTATTCGATTATATTTTTGGAGTATCTTTAAAATATAGCGCTAACGAATAAATTTATGGCTAAATTAAAAAAATCCTGATTCTCTACAGTTGTGGCATTCTGTAAAAGGGAAATTTAAGTCTTCTTATATTTTGTTGATTTATTTTACATTATATTAGTCATTCCCATTTCTCATACGTTTTCTAAATTAAAAAATACATATATTTAAATATCTTATATGCTTCCCTTTTAACATGCACCTCAATTCTTCATATGTAAGTAAACGTCTTAATTTAGATCCTCCATACTTTTGGTACAATTAGCAATAACAATGGGCTCAACAATATAGGCCTATGTATAATTTTCCTAACTCCTAACCCTGGATAGTTAGGAACTCTTATGATCAATATAGACCAATACATGGACAGAATGTTAGTTTGGATTAGGTACAACCATCAATTTCAAACCAACCGATCCCTGAATAATAATAGATTAAGCCAGTAGAAATCTCTAAAACATACAATAATCATGATCAACATCATTCTTTAAAATCACTCCAGAAAAACCGTCCAAAAAGAAAGACTAAGCTTCAGAGAAGAACATTCAATACAGGTATCAAAATTAAGAAATTTAGGACATTGGACCAAGAAGGAACACCGTCTATATTTGGCATTCATTGAAAAGTATAGGGATGTTTTCCTTGATGCCAATCTGAAGAAGTAAGAAAAAGTATTTAAACAAATGTCATTCGCAATTAAGACAAGATCTCCAAGTTAATGCAGATCTCATCACTAAAAATTTGATCCTTTAGAAGTGTAAACCTAGCACTCTATTCATGATTGCTGAATTATGTATTGATTAACATTTAATTCGATGTATGGTTTAAATACCATCCACAGACTGAATGTTTGTATTAAATGTATTATTATTCTCTATGATCACTTAATATAATTAAATTAAATTTACAGAAGAACTAATGGCTGATAGTTTTAATTCAAGATAAAGTGGATAATTCTATAATTACGGGGGAACGGCTGGAACAGCTGATTTCTAAGCGGGATCAGCACTTGAACAATTAGATCATTAAAGTTTTGGAAGGGGATATGGTTATGAGCCTGGGAGCTTTTAAAATAATTACTAACAATTTCCATAAGATTAGGATGTGAAAAACTCTCTAGATAACTTCTTTGAAATGAAGGTTGATGATTTGAGAATGGAGAATCTCATAATTTAGGAAGAATAGTCAAGTCAATCGAGATAGCAGCAGTCAGTGTTATCAGACAGAAATAGTCGGTCTTAATACTCTGGGGATTAGGACATGAGACTAGGTAAGGAGTATTTGTATATAGAATCCGCCGAACAAATTAATAGCAAATTCAAGCCAGAAGTCAAATTGCTCATACCGCAGAATTAGGGCAAGAGCATTTATCGCGACAAGATAGAATCTCTTTTAGAGAAGAGGACCTCCAATAATAACTCTGTTTCCCCTTCCGTCACGCCAAGGTCTTCAAAAAGTCAATAAAAATTGGAGAGAAAGAGATCGCAGAATTTATAAAGTGATTTATCAAATGAGATGACTGATCCTACTTAGGTGAAGTTGGCTAAGAATAGGGAGTCTGCCAAGAACTCAAGAGAGAGGAAGAAGGTGTATTAACAGTTGTTGGAGCGGTAAGTACAAGAATTGTAGGAAGAGAACGAAAAATTAAAAGACATTTGTAGAAATCAAGCCTAATCCATTGAAATTGTGGGCAAGAAAACTTAAAAGGTACTCTTGTATTTGAAGTAGTTCTAAACATTCATGGAGTAGCAGTAATAGATGTTTGAAAAGCTGGAATTATGTTTGATTAAAAAGGTTAGCGATGACGAAATCGGTATCATCATGGATGCACTTCGTTATAGAATTCAATCAAATTCAAAGGAAAGAAACGATACTGCCAGAGTGTACTTTGATAGCATAGCTGAAATCCTGTTACCTATGTAAGTTAAATATTTACTATATGCATGTCAACATTCAAAAGACATGTTTGGGAATTCTATAATGTATAACCTACAATCATAATAGGGATTATTCAGAATGGATGAGGGAAGGGTTTGAGAAGACAGGTGTACAGATAGAAAACCTTAATAAGTTGAAAAAGTTCTAAACAAAGGTATAATAACTTAAAACAAATATCTCGAGGTTAGAAGTTTTCTAATAATAGTTCATTAGATAAAATAAAAAATGAAATCAAATCAATATAAGATTAAGCATCAAAATTAGATTAAGTTTGGGATACTCTTAAATAGGTATTGAATCCAATATAATTGGGTACAATGACTTGTACTGTTTATCATGTATATAAATATATAATTAGAATTTGTATCGTAATGAATTATAGACAACAACATTATTTGAATAGCTACGAAACTCGCAAGCTGAGGAGGAGGATTTTTAATTTAAGATTGAAGAAGAAGTAAATTATGGGAGCAATAAAATGGTAAAAAAGTGTTGAGATTAAAAAACTTATTTTAATAAATATTTTTGTCAGTAGCATATGAGCGAATATAAGGTCGTATCTGTGTTTGATTTTGGTAAAACTCGTAACAAATTTTGGCAGGATTGTGATAAGAGTGTGTTAGATGTAATAAATTTCGTAATGTAGTCATAAACTCTCCTTATTGAGCATGAATTTTTGACAGCTGGAAAAGTAATGGTTAAACCTGTATTCTTGGTATTGGGATTAGAATATATTTACAAAGTCACTGTTGATAAATTGAAGTGTGCACCATTGGCTACTATGCATTTAACACACATAGAGCCAGGTTCAGATCATTTAGTGTAATTGAACTCAGATGAATAATAATATGGATTTAGGTTGGGATATTAAGCAAAATGTTTAGAGATATTCACTTCTAATAAAAGTGTATATGAACAATGGAAATTGCAATTGAGAAAGGTGTGTTTGTTGGAGAATTTCCATGATGCATTCATGGTGTCAAAATTGATTGGGAAAGGAAGTTTTGCAAAGGTCTACCTTGCTACTAGAAAGGAGAATAATTAACAATATGCAATTAAGGCATTCAGTAAATCTTTCATGCAATCTCAACATAAGGGCATAGAAAGTTTACTAAATGAGATGTAAGTTATGCGTAAGCTCAATCATCCAAACATTGTCAAATTACATGAAGTACATGAAACAGCTAACTCTGTTTATTTCGTTGTTGATATAGTCAGTGGAGGTGAATTGTTATAAAGAGTTCGTGAAACAGGTATTAGATATTGTAATTAGGTTTTTTACCATCTGAGATCCTGTAACGATTAGCTTATAATTTACTATCAGCACTCAATCATATACATTAATTTCACATAGCTCATAGAGATTTGAAACCAGAGAATCTATTACTTAGATCATATGAAAATAATTGTGATATTGTATTAGCAGATTTCGGATTAGCTGCTTAATTAGGAGATGAATCCATACTCTTTAAGAGATGTGGTACTCCTGGATTCGTTGCTCCAGAGATCCTTGAATACGTTGAAGGACAATAGTTCTATGACGAAAAATGCGATGTCTTCAGTGCAGGTGTCATTCTTTATTTGCTCATAGTATTATATAAACTAATTTAGACTGGAGGATAACCATTTACAGGAAAGGATCAAAAAGCCATTCTTAAATCTAATAAAGATTGTGTAGTTGATTTTGAGGATTCTCTTTTTAAATCTGCTCCAATTTAAATGTAAGACTTAATTAGATCAATGTTATAAAAGAAACCTTCTTATAGACTTAGTTCAGCAGAGGTATTATTATAACTATGAGAGTGTGTACGCCATCCATACTTCAAGGAATTGGTTAAAGAATAGTAAATTTAATTGGATAAATTTCAAAACAATCTATAAGATTATAATTCACAATTCAAAAATAATGTTAGAATGGGTTCTATTGATATGACTCTCGAATAGAGATCTCCTGCATTTAATGGAAATTTAAATTCTATTGATTCAATATCTTGTGCTTCAAATGGATCATTTGCTAAAATCGAAATGAAGGCTCCTTCTGTTGTTGGTGCTTCAAAATTTAGTTAGTATAGTAACAAGATCAATAGATTAGGATCAAGAGATATTTCAGGTAATTTTAATCTAATCATAGATATACCTCCTGCATAAGTTTAAAGAACTGAATCAAAGAAACATATAGATTTACATCGAATTGCTATACAAAATTCACATAGAAAACAATTTTAGGATTAATTTGAAGATTAGCCAGTTTATTAGGAGAATTCTGAAGTTAGTGACATGGTGAAGATGTACAATTCAACCAGATAGATACGAATTCCTGATACTCTTCCACCTATTACCTAGAATAGTAAGTAAGCTTCTACTCCAACTTCTAAACTTAAAAAGATGCCTTGATAATGTTTAAATATAGTATTCATGTTTTTGATTTGAGGAATTTCTCAATAAGCTGTGTAAAAATATATTAAATTCCTTCTCCTGTTGCTGCGGATGTTTCAGAGAATATCATATCATGTTTGAGTGCATATTCTGTTGCTTCAGCTCTATCGACTGTTCGTAATTCTTTCATGTCACATTTATTGCCAGCCAATCCAATTGATAAACCTAAACTTTAATCTAGTTAATATTGTACTCTAACATTTATCCTATAATTCATTTTACCAATAATCAACTTATTCAAATGATTTTCTATCCATGATGTCGAAAACTATAATTGCTATACTAGCATCTCTGTAACATAATTATGCCAATGATCTATATCTCTCTGCACCTGCTGTATCCCATATATGTAGACGAATTAATTGACCCTTTAAGGTTATTGATGTACTTTAGTATGCAACACCTAAAGTTGATTCTTTGTTTGAAAACTAATCTAAAATAAGAATACTGTATCAAAGCAAAATCTAGAAATTATACTCGTTTTCCCAACCATGCTTTCTCCAAGAACTACAATTTTAATTTACTTATTCTCTGATTTCACTTATAGTTATTATTCTTTATCTGGAGTATCGCTACAACACATAAATTAAATTATGTCAATTTTTGGAAAATTCTCAGCTAGTCCACATAAAAAGAGTATTATTATTGTTAAATTAGGTGAGTTACCAAAAGACTATGCCGATCAAATTCTCCAAAATGATGTAAGATTAATGATGAGTAAATACACTGATAGTCAAGCATTGAATAATCTAATTTAATTGTACATGGTATTTGCACTTCACAACACTATAGAAAGGAATCGAATATTATGAAGCATAGAAGGATTCATCTAGCGAATATTATAAAAGTAAATTATAATGGTTAATGTCACATCCAATAATTTCATCTCCTAAAAAGAAAGAAACAGAAACTAATCAATAAAAAAAACTAGAATTTAAAGTATCTACTTGTATTGATAAATAACCATATTACGAATAACCATCTTAATTAATTGAATCAACTTAAAATAATATTTTAACAACATAGAGCAATGAGGTCAAGTAAATGATAGATAATTTAAGAAAGGAGACAAGTAAAATCAATGAAGTAATAAGTCAATTACACTAGATCATACAAAATGACCTCAACTCTTAAAAAACTAAAATTGCAGACCGAATACACAAAAGAACCAAAAGTACAGCAATTAAACAATTTAATGCAGATGAATGTGTTGAATGATAATTAATATATCTCCATTTTATAATCAATACTTTTTGTATCCAATTGCTGCTCTACCATAAATATGTGGTGTTATGAATAAATGTAATAAAGAATTCTTTTGTACTAATTAATTACTTGTCTCATTTACAAATTGATCCAACTAATCTGGTTATTATTACTACTATTGAGTATATTTTTTGTTTAAGTTTGAAAGTCTTTACTTTTTTGGATCTGCATCCTATTAAATTGCTTTTTGTTCATAGCCCAATGCTTTCTATTATTCATATCCTATTGCTTTCTTTTACCCTCCTAATTCATCAATATATGCTTGATATCCATCTGCACCATCAACTAGGGATTAGAAACTAGCCACACCACCTGGCATGTAAGGCATAGGTTATCCATCAGGTCGAATTTCATCTACTGTCTTCCCCTAAGCTAATCTTTCTTCTCGAGTTTCAATTATGGTAACATGATCATTATATTTCTATCCACATGTGCATAACCATCCACTTTGAAATCTAGTATTGCAACCACACTATCCTTTAGTACATTTTTTTGTAATTGGATCATGTTCAGTATATGAATGATGACAGGCACACTTTAAATCCTATGAACCAAATACTGGAATATAATTATAACATGGACAACTGCATTATTTATTTTTGCACACTACCTTTACTTAATTTAAATTTTACTTTTTTATTTTTTGGCATCAAGTATTCATGTTCCTTAAATCGATGGCCACAAAAACACATACTTGCTGGTCCAATCTATTTACACTCTGTTCCTTTGCTGTTTTTCCATACTGCATATACTTTTTTATTTATATTCTAATAACAAATAGTTATACTTCTTATTGTTTCTTTTTTAGTGCCTCATACTCTTTTTCACTTAGCATAGGCCCACCATTATCACCAACTACATTACAATAATCTATATAAGCTTAAATATGTTAAGCAGCTTAATTATTGAATACAATTCTTTCAGCCATTTTAATATAAATTATATAGTCATAGTTTTTGAACTCCAACGATTCTCAAAATATCATTTGTCAAGAATTGTTGTTTAGTCACAAATCTTTGAATCATTTGTACAAATTCACTAATTTTTGGTAATTACTCTGACACTAATGCTGCTATGTTTGCTTATTCTGACAATATATTCACATATTTTTATAGTTTTAAACTCAACTCATAGAGTTCTTGGACATTTACTGGTGCCTTGTCTCTTTTTATGTTTTCTACTGTTGTTTTTAAATTTGTGTAAAGTGCTTGGGCTTTTGAGAGTTTTTTCTCTGCCACAAGCAAATCTTTAAGACATGAAAACAACTATTTTACACCAGTTAAAATTAGTTGAATTTCATTTAGTTTCTAATCTAATTTAATCATTTTCTCCTATATCATAGCCTACATGATCACTGTTGTTCTTGGCACTAATTTTAATGCCCCCTTAAATTATCCTATTGGTTTATAAGTTTCATCTGGTTCCTGAATGTCAAGAATTATGATTTCAATCATTTTAGTTGTTGAAATATCGTCTTTTGTCTTAAGTATTTGAACTTAATTTCTATTTAGAATATCTTATATCTAAACGCCCAATTATATGTTATAATTATCGTATCTTTGAGGCAATATCATACGTTTAAGGATTTTTTGAGCTTTTTCATTTTAGTGTTGGATGGCCTCACATCGTAGATGTAGATTATCTAATTCGAATAATTTGTCAAGGATCCGACTTTCGAATTACCCCAAGAAATTGAAGAATAAATCGACATTAATCTAAAAACTAAGTTTAATGTTATGGCTACCCACTCTGCACTTTTGATACATCGTCAATCCACATATAAGCAATTATACTTAGATGTGCTGGAATGTTATCACTGAAATCCTAACTGATTTCAGTCAAGAAACTCAATAATTTTTATAGTTGTTCATCATTAAGTACATAAAATTCCTATTCTTGTCCTCCATGAATTTATAACAATTATATTTTGTATTTTTTTAATTTGTGATAGAGGGCATTTGAGGCATCAATTAGATTCATTTGCAAGAGTCCCTACAAATACCCATTTATGCAAATTTTCTATTAACAATAAGTTCTCCATCTGGTCTTTTATTGATAGAATTTTTCGCTATGGTTTACAATTGTATTAAGGGTTTTGAATGCAGGATAGGTGAGTAGGAGTACATCACGAAAAGATTTCAAGTAATTGGTAAATTAATCTCTTGGAAACTCATCAAAGACTTCGATTTTCATAAGTTCTTTTGCTTCTTTTATAATGTTAAGAAGTTTCAATTCGTTTTATTGCATTCCTTATATGAATTTTAATCTTTCTTTTAGGAGTGTTTCAACTATGAGCATTCCCAATTTGATTTTCTCAGACATAACTTTAATAGCATAATCTGCAGCTTAGACTCTATCATCGGTTTTAATTTTGTCAATGTCATGTCTATTGGATTAATGTAATACTTATGTAATAGGATAGCATGAAATTTAGTGATATTGTCAAACAAATCAGTTTCTGCTTTCTGAGCGACTCCTGCATTATTACTTAGTATTACTGAGGCAGGTACTGAAG
This sequence comes from Paramecium caudatum, assembly GCA_000715435.1. Taxonomy (NCBI): domain Eukaryota; phylum Ciliophora; class Oligohymenophorea; order Peniculida; family Parameciidae; genus Paramecium; species Paramecium caudatum. Next base: position 169,381 of record JMSD01000036.1, read on the forward strand.
TAGGAGTAATTTGGATTTATGATTTATTCATTAATTTAATGGACGAACGATTAGTAAAATATGAAAGACATTTTCCTGTTTTGGCAGAAAAAACACATCAAATTTAGAAATAGAGAGGAGGGTTCCTAAAGAAAGAGGAAGTGAAGAGTGAACATTCATTTGCTACTAAAAAAAAATCCCTTTAATTTAGGACTTCTAAAGGAGAATAATAAGAATCACGAAAAGGCGGGCAATTTTAGAAACATAAACCTGAATCAATCGTATCTCATACTGGAACAACTTTAAATGATGCTAAGTTTCTAGTATCTTGGATGTAGTAGGGTAATCAAAAACCTCAAAACTCATATCATCCATTTCCTCTAATAATGTAATATAATCCAGAATTGTTGCTTAATTATTTTGAATAGCATGATTAATATATTATGATCGATTCATGAGTATTTTTTATTTCTTAATGCAATGTCTAAATTACTTCTCACTAAATCTGAAAATTGCTTGGAATTGATGAAACTAATTTAATAGAATCATTACTCAATCGCTTATTCTCCCAATTGCTATTCAGTTAAATACATGTTTTTAAGGTCCTGGTATATTGCTATTTCATAGGCAAATGCTTCATTTTCATCTTATTTCTATTGTGCATAACGCTTAACATCATCTCTTCTTAAATCTTAGAAATCTTCTTCTGTTTTGATTTTCTCTACAATTAACATTATTATTACATTAAATTGTATTAATTGAAAATATGTTATCAGCAATTTGTTATTAGAATATTTAATGTTCTTTTTCAAGTTATTATTTTCTTTTTTCATATAATGATGTTTATGTTCTATCATGAAAGAGATCTTCGTTATATTAATCTTGAACAGCCTACTTAACTCTTGCTAATTTGGCTCTAACTTTTTTTAATTGTTTCATGTTCTCGAATGTTGGTACACTTTCAATTAATGCAGTTACCAATGGATAGTTTCCATATCGTTTGTTCAAACAACCTGTTAATTCAGATACTTCTCTTTGTACTGGATCCTTAATATGTCAAATCATACTCTGGCATTTATATCTAATTCTCCAGAAATGAATTTCTACACAATAGTTAAGGCACCATCAATTATTTTTAAGGCTGTTTAGTGATCGGTAACTAAGTAATAACATCAAATACTCTTTTCTTCATATTGCTTGCTATTTGTTTAATGCATAATATCTTCTCTTTATATAGCAACTCTATTTTAGCTTACGAAATCTTGCAATGATTGTTATTTATTGTTCAATTGAACCTGAATTAATGTTTGAATTACCAATTGATTCTTAAGCACATTTTCAACCAGTGTAATGCTATTCGAAACTTCAATCTACGCATTTCCCAATATGGAATCCAAATCGTCAATAATTTTTTTATGTTATGCACTTCTTTAAAAGAAATCTTATGCAACTTCCTCCTACATTTCTTTCAGGTCTTCATGCAAATCATTAACTGCATAATCAAGATCGACTACATTACAAAACCTTATACCTAAGGGCCTTTCTAACAAATTAGAAAATTTTGCAAAGTTTAGTATAAATTTTGAGAGCTTGCCATTTTCTAGTTCCTATAACTTTTGTTCATCTAGTTTCGGTTATACTGGCAATCCCATAGCATACATAAACACAACAACTAAGAGTATTGTCTTCATTTATACCCGTTTTTATATTATTAATGAGTTCCACTAGGAGTTCGTTTTTTCCATTATTAAAAATAAAAAATGAGACACATGTTGTTGTTAGTGTTAGTGGCTATGACATTTGCCACATAAGAAATGACAGAGAAATTAGGACAATATGGTGAACATCCATTTGGGAAATCAATGATGAGTCTCGTTACAGTTAACATGAAAACTGGAGGATCACTCAATGAATTGAAATAACTTTTGCAATAAATCAAGGATGAATTGATTGCCTTAACATAATTATAGGACTAAGAATCTGCTGCCTTCACAAGAAAAAGTCAAGTTGACTTGGCCAAGTTACAAGCAACTCTTGAACAAGCTCAATCCGATTTGGATAATTAAAGACAAGAGTAAGCAAGTTTGAATAATGAATTGACTTCACTCTAGAATCGCGTTAAAGAAGGTACATAAATTATTTAAGTCCTAGATTAAGCTGCACTCGATAGAAATTCAAGAGGAAGTGGTGATGCTCAAAGTAGATTAGACGCTGAAAACTCTGACTTCAGTACCAAATTCCAAGATTATAGTGATGCCATCCTTGCTTGCAAAGAAGCCTAAAGATTACTTCTTAATCTTAGAGGAGAAGGAGCCTCATTGATACAATTAACGTATGAATTTTACGCATCTCTAGACAGGACACCAAAACTAACCTTATTTAGACCAAGGAAAATTTCTAAAAAATAAAAGAAATCCTCGAATAACACACTAAAAAGAGCTCATTGACTCTTTTCTAACCAATTATTGAAGGACTTGCTGAAATGACAACCAAAGTCAACCCAGAAACCCTTAATAATGTTTTGAGTTTAGTTGCTCGTTTGATAACTGCCCTTTAAGAAGGTTAAGATTAATTGGAAGCCAATCACAAAACTTAAGTATTATGATTAGTAATTTAGGTTGAAAATCTCAGTAGATTAGGGGATGACTTAAAAAATGAGAAATAAACACTTTAAGTTTCATTGGCTACAGCTAATAATAGACTTAAGGAGGTTCAATCAAGACTTAATGAATTAGATGGATTAATCAACATTTCAAATGCAATTGTACAAGTCACCTAATTGAACATTCAAGATAACCAATAAATCAGTCAATTGGAAGATGGTGAATATAATAACCAGAAAGTTAGCAGGTATTTTATTATCTTACTTAGATAAACTGAAATTGACATCGTTGACAGATTGATTGAATACATCAACCAAAAAATATCTGAATGATATCAATAAAAATTCATATTTATTTTGAATCATTCTCAATTATACGATGAAACTAATCGAAATTGAAATTCCAAGCCTCTGCAATCTTTGCTATTTCTAAAATTCTTGTATCGTTAGTTGATTCTGCTGATTTCACTTGTACATTCATGGCAATATTATCCTAATTAGAAATCTTAATACCACAGCATATGCTAAAAAGATATCTTTAACTGTTATTGCATTGACATCATCAGTTATGAGTTTTATTTTAATGGAATTAAATAGGTTTTCCCATTCAGGATGATCTACTTTAAGTAATAATTACGATCAATTTGTTCACTGAATATTGCCACCTATGTCATAAATGAAAATGCCTCCTTAAAATTCTAAAATTTGATTTCCTTGTACATTGAATTGCCATCCACCTGATACAATAATTTATTACTATTTTCCATGTCGATCCTAGTTGCTACATTTTCAGTAATGTCTAAACTTCATCTAATTTTAGTGGTGTTGCTTTATCAGTTTTGAATGTTTAGAAATCTCGGACCTTGAATGACAGTTTAGGGAAGGCAGAGGTAATTTTTCCTGAACAGAATCTAAATAACATATGATATAATTTTTATTAGCATATTTCAATATACTACCTCACTTTTTATACGCACTAATTTTCAATTTAATTGGTTAATTTGCATCTAATAATATATTCATAACTTTACTTATACATCATTCAATTATAGTACTTTTTGTTTACCCTTTTTATTTGTTGATTAAAACTCTGTTTATTCATAAATTCTTAAAATGCCCTCTTTTTTATCCCATAATGCTAAATAATTTGCATTTGATGATATGGTTCCATAATACTCACCTGAAATTTTTATTCAATATATATATTAGAATCTTCTCTTAGCTTAAGGAAA
>JMSD01000036.1:173213-223166 GCA_000715435.1 Paramecium caudatum
CCTGAACAGAATCTAAATAACATATGATATAATGCTGAGGAACAAATAAAGTAATAAGTATAAGAACAAATAAATAATACCTAACCAAGATGTATTTCGTAATAACCAATTATCTCAAATAATCCAAAAATTCGAATAATAAATTAATAATAGAATTATAAAAAACCTGCATCTCCACCCTAATTCAAAATCAAAGAACATAAAAATGATGAATATTAATTACGGATTTAACAAAAATCATAAAAATCCATTCGTCCCCTTTCAAGGGCTGGAATATAAAAAAATGCTATTCTATAAAAATAGCAGGAACTTGCATCTGTTCTTTAGAAGACAGGTTAATCTATTTTTTAAACTGTCCTAAAAACTCAAGTTTCTTATAGTTGTTATCATTGTAATTAAGGGATTTCTGAAAATATGATTATGCTTTCCTGTTAACACTGCTACCATGAACAATGCTTTATTCAATTCATTTAATGTTAAAACAATTGTACTTCACTTCTTTGTCATTGTAAATAGAAAATTAATATTGGTTCTTGGAGATTGAATGAAAATTTGAAGATATTTATTGACAAAATATTAAAAAATTAACTTTAGGCTATAAGAAGGACATATCAGGATAAACTTTAGGATTGTAAGAGATGCTCATTCTTTTGGATGAAAAGTTAATCACATTTAGCTTATTGTCCATTGTGTCTAATGCCAGCGTAATTGAAATGAAATATTAATATTTTAATTATTATTATTCAATGGTCAAGCGAAGCAAACCTCAATACAACAAAAAAAATATGCAGGCAAAATTCAAATCCTCGTAGAAGGGATCAAAGAGTGGTGCTTCCACTAACCCTGATCGTAAGTTACCTGAAAAATAATTGAACGCCAATCACTAATTTTTTAGATCCAAGTAAACTATTAATAGATTGAATCTTTACAATGAGAAACCAGATAAGTAATGAAAATTCCTAATTTAGAGAGTAAATGTGGAAACAAGCATCTTAACCAGCCAGAATTGATCCAAATAGAAAATGGTTCGGAAATATTAGAACAATTGATCAACAATAATTGGATAAATTGAGATAGGAAATGGCAAATCGTACTCATGATCCTAGAAGTGTTTTAATTAAAGCCAAATAATTACCACTATCATTGTTAGTTGAGGCTTAGAAAAAAAATAAGACAGTTCCACTCCTAGAATTGGAAACATTTGAGGTAGATTTTTAATGTAATTACAGGACACCTATGGACCTAAATCTAAACGTAAGAGAATTAAGCTTAATACAGAGACCATAGAAGGATTGGCTGCTCATGTTGAATAAAAGGAATCAACTTATGCTATGGAGAAGGATACACTCTTAAATCCAGTTGAGGTTGTACAATAGGAAAATAAGGATAAGAGATTGACAGCAGGACAATCTAAAAGAATTTGGGAAGAACTCTATAAAGTCATTGATTCTTCTGATGTTTTGGTTTGTATTTTGGATGCTCGTGATCCGATGGGAACTAGATCATATCATTTAGAAAACCATATTAAAAAGAATTGCCCACATAAGCATATTGTTTTGTTAATGAACAAGTGTGATTTGATTCCAACATGGCTGACCTCGAGATGGGTTTAATATCTTTCAAAAGATTATCCAACTGTAGCATATCATGCTAATGTTAATAAAGCATTTGGAAAAGGACCTTTCATAAACTTATTAAGACAATTTGATAAATTTCATAGAGATAAATAAACAATTTCCATTGGATTTGTTGGCTATCCTAATGTGGGTAAAAGTTCAGTGATTAATTCATTGAAAAAGAAGAAGGTTTGCAAGGCAGCTCCTGTTCCAGGAGAGACAAGAGTGTGGCAATACGTAGCATTGACAAAAAGAATTTATTTAATTGATTGTCCAGGAGTTGTGTATTAGTAGGAGGGAAAGAATGATGTTGAGGTTGTTCTCAAAGGATGTGTGAGAGCTGAAAAACTTGATGATCCAGAGTTCTATATTCCAGCATTGTTGGAAAAAGCAAAACCATAAGATTTAAAGAGGATATACGATATTGAAGATTGGGCAGATGAGACAGAATTCTTAAAGAAAGTGGCAATAAAAAAAGGAAAATTAGCAAAAGTATATAATAATTAAATTTAAGGGTGGTGAAGCAGATACAAAAACAGCTGCAAAATTAATTTTAATGGATTGGTAAAGAGGTGAAATTCCTTTTCTTTCTTATCCTCCTGATTATGTACAATAAGAAGCTGTAGATGAAAATATTGGAGAAGAAGAATTAGAAAAACAATAAATTGAATTAAATGATCTAAAATTGTAAGAAGTACTCTAAAAATGATTAATATTTATGTAAATTATTGTATAATTCCGTGATGAAAATGTTCAACTAAAATAAGAGAAGGATTATGCAAATTTAAATAGTTTAAAACGGTTTGCTGAGAAGGCCTTTCAGTAGTTAAAATAAAGAGAATACTTTTTTACCTTAGATGGATATTTATTGGAAGAATACAATTTTTGTTAATCTATAGAGAGAAAAAAAAAAATAGAAGATAGAATTACTGTAAAATGTTTACTTTTGGAAAAAGTACTTCGAAATTTTTAGGACAATTTACGGAATCAAAATGAATTAGAAAATATAGAGCGACAATTAAGCATTACATATGAAACCAATTCAACTCTCCGTTAATCCTATAAATTCATCAAATCAACTGAAAATTAAAAGCTATCTCTCATTCCTACACAAGAAAAACACTCATCTTGTCCAATATTTGATAGATAGGAAATGAGTATAGCGAAAACTTAAACATATTTTGCAAGTCTTAGACCTGATGAATTATATTAGACTATGTTGTAACATATTTATAATGAATGCTACAATTGTAGATAAGAAATCACAGGCTCATCTTATTAATTGAGTTGTTTTCACTTTTATCATATACCATGTTTGTAGGAGCAGATATAAAAATAAGTTAATTTAGGATCTCCTTAAGTTAATTGCTTATGTTCATAAAAAATTATATCTCCTATTGGATTATTTAATGAATTGGGACTTCGAGAATACTATCATAATATGATAATTAATCAAATTAATAGAATCAAAAAAAATATCAAAACTAAATCTTGTGAGAATAAATTATGCTCATTTTTCATTATTGAAATTGGGAAAACAAGTGAGTACTCTTATTGTCCATCATGCCTATATAATAGTAAATTTAAATGATATTAATTATATTTTATGATTTCACCAGAAAAAGAGTACTTAAATGTTAAGGGAAAACAATGCTAACCAATTCATTCTAAAAGATTTCATTCCCCTAATGAAAGTCTTATAAGTTTGAGTAGTCAAACTCCATCACTTCCACAATTAAAATTGCAAGCAAAGCAGTTGTTATCTCAATCCATTCATAGTCAGATTTCAGAGGATAATTTACTAACCATTAATCATGTTAAACCATTGATTTGTAAAAATAAGTCTTGCATTTATCTTGTCAGAACCCTAGAAGAAAAAGTGGCGAAATGTATTCTGAAGATTAGAGAGATTGCAAAAGAAAACAATATATTAAGAAAAAAACTTTAAATGGATAGATAAATAATAGATTCATTTGTTCCATCAACTCATAGATCATTAAAATCAACAGAATTTAAATCTGAACCAAGATCTAATGTTTCTAGTGTTCATGATACTTATACATTTGCAAAATTTCACAATGAAGAATCATTTACTAATCTCTCAAAACCAATACACAGTATACTAACGAATCTAAATTTTATTGAATCATAACCTATTTTGGATTGTCATTGGATTAAATAATCAGTTAAATTGATAATAAACAAATGCTAGAAATGTAATTCTTAGAACTCAACCTCTTTAATAGAATTAGATTGTAATCATTATTATCATAAATCTTGTTTAAGTGAACACTTAATGGAGAGTGTGTGGTGCACATGTAGGAAATAAATTAATAAAGATATTCTTAAATTTATAGGAAAACCAGAGTAAGCCATTATTTTAGAAATGAAATTAGTTAATTAATTGAAATAGATGATGCAGGATAATTAAGTGTTTTATAAATGTGAATAAATTTAGTGTCCTTTTGTGATTATTGACAAGAATGTCCCTGAAAACAATCTTTCTTTTTGTTAATCGTGTTAAACTATGAGGCACTTTTATAAATAAATAGAAAAATGATTATTATTAAAAATTATGAATGAAAGTGGTTTGGGGATTTATGGCACTGGTTATAGAGCATTTCTTAATACAGCTAGATAAAATACTATCTAAGATAATATATTTCTATAAGCCTATTCTCTTAAAAAGAAACCTTTAAGATAGAAAACAAATGAAACCATTTTTTCAACAGCAAGGGCTGGAACAACAACATTACAATCTCATAGATCTAGATATGTTTCAATGTAGTAGGAGACTAGAGCAAGCAGTGTGTAATCAAGTAGAATACCAAAACCAGCTGCATGTAAGAATTTCAATTGTCTTAAAACTCTATAAGAATTACAAGAGCTCTATGAAGAACAATAAAGAATAATAAAAGATTTAACTTTTTAGATTGAGGAACTTAGAAAAGAGATTTAATAAAAGACTAAAATGACAATTTATGAAGATAAATTAAAAGAGAAACTTATTTCTTCAACTTAAAGAGTTTAAGTATAGAAGTCTTTAGGAATATTTGGATTTGTATAAGATTCATAATAAATTTTCGCCACATCTAAAACTGACTCTATATTTATGCCTAGAACTATTTCATAACATAACAAAACTGATAATAATTATTCTTAACTTCTAATCACTTAACCAGAAAAATTAATAGATATTTATTCTAAATCTTTACTCTAAAACTATTGTTACAGTTAATTAAGTAATAAGTTACCACTTCCATATATTAAATGTGATAAATGTGAACTCATCAAAAATTAACACATCATTCGCTTATAATGTAAACACTAATATCATGTATTATGTTTACTTGACAATTTGCATGCTTAAATATAAAAACAATAAGAAACATTTAATTTGACTGGCCTTCTTTACTGTCACTGTGGATCACTAATAACTTAAACATATATAAAAACATTATATTAGCCATAATTCACAATAATCTATCAAATAATTGCAAATCTATAACTCTTTAATTTGGCAAAAACATATTCATTAGAATCAAAAAAAGAACCAATTTTAAAGTGTGCAAAGGAACATTGTTATTTCATAATATTAAGTTAAGAAGATAAGATTTCTTATTGTCCTCTATGTTGTGAATTCAATTAATTTGTTTAAATTAAATTTATTTGATATTCATGAAAAAGTTACCATTAATCATTCACAATTTTCAGGATAGTCTCAGAGATAGTAATTACAAATTAAAAATTAGAAAGCCAAAGAAAGTTTTATTTATAAACAGTCCCTGTCTTTGGAGAGATCTAAGATTAAGGAATCATCAAGTGTTGGAGAACGTAAACAACTAACTCGTAAAAGTAAAATTGAAGAAACAAAGAAACTTTAATTGAGAGCTTAAGCAGAAGTCAAATAAATATATCAAGTAATTTTAACAGAATAACAAAAACAAAAACATCTAATTAAATAACCTATACTTAGAGCCCTTGATAAGGATTTGGAAATTCTATCAAGAGCATACTCGTCTGAAAAATGTTAATATTGTCAGAACTTTGAGAAAGGTCGAATTGTTCATACAACGTGTAAACATTTTTATCATTATGAATGTTTTTAATATTACCTAGAAGCCTGTGTTAAAAAAGGATTCCCATTGATTTATTGTAATTGCAAAGCAAAAATTAATTAAAAAACGATACTCTTAAATACAAATCAAATCATAATTAGGAGGTTATTTGAAAATTAGTACTCCAAGATTAAGACCAAATATTTTAAATATTATATATTTGAGAAATGTGCTAATTCATATTGTAACTTTTTTTGGATGAGGAACTTAATTAACAAAAAATGTTCAATCTTAAAGTATTGCCCGACCTGTCTCGAGAAAAATTTTGAAATTGGGGTCCAAATGGAATAGATTTTTTATAACTAATGATTATATAAAAAATTTATACAATTTCTATACTTTATTATTATGTTTTTGAAGAAAATTATTGGCAAAGCTTCATGTTGCAATAACTTAAAAGATGATGAAGAATACACTGATGTGAAGTTTAGTTCTATTTTACCGAAAGATTAATTAATCTTTGGATAAGAGATTTCCAAGGATGAATAGATAAAAAATCAAAGTATTAGCCCAGAGCCAAATTGGATTCATGATACATAAATTCCAACTCAAACGGACCCATTTTTTACTAATTTAAGTGCTATTAAATCGAAAGGATCTCCAAAAATAATTGATAAACAGCCTTATATAGGGGAGGAAGAATTTTCAATGGTCTAAAAGAAAGAATCACTTCGTTTATTTCCTAATAATTTAGAGGAGGAACTCAACAAATTAGAAAATCTCTAAGATTAATCCCACATTGCTTTCAAAAGTAATTCATAATCTGAATTAAGTTTTAAACACTCTGAATGGAGTGAATATAAAAGTGTTGTTGATGCTTTAGAACATAAAGAAATGTCTTGTTTTTACTGCTGTAATCCTCTTGACAATAATCACATCAAATTACAATGCAATCACTATTATTGTAAGGATTGTTTAAAGGAAGATTTTAAATAACAGTCAACAACAGGAAGTACATCATATATATGCAGATGCAATAACATAATAACTCCTAAATTCATGAATAAACTTAAAGGGCTGGATCGAATTATTGATGTTCTCATAGAAAAATTATTAATCAATTAATTGAAACAAATTTACATAAACTTAAAATCAAAATATGAACTTTAAAATTGTAAAAATAAATATTGCACCTATTTTTGCATCACTCAGGATAACAAAAGAGTTTTTTATTGTCCTTAATGTAGTTGATGATATTATGTATGCAAAGATATTTAAGTTTATAATTAAATTAATGAATATTAATTGTTGCAATAATTCTAGTCAGACTGAAGACCATAATTCAACAATTAAGCATAGTTCGAAAATATTATAAGAAAATAAAACAGAATCATAAAATTAGAATGACTTCAAATAGGAAATCTATAATTACGAATACAAGAATATCAGCAAAAAATAATAGATTTAAAGTCCCATTTAATAAACTGTTATCAACCAAACCATTTTTACTGTTTCTGTAACAAACTAATAGACTGCAAAACAGATCAATAATTAAATGAATTAGAATCCAATTTTTTTAAAAAGTTCTGAATAACCTCAGTGCATTATCAGTCAATCATAATAATAATTAAATGAATCATAAAGAAGTTAAATCAATTGTTAAAATGCAGAGAATTTCGATAAAAATTTTTAACAAGTTGATAAAATGGCTGAGAGTAAAATGAAAAAAATCCAGTTGCGAGAATAATCATAGAGTTCATTGAATGCTTCAGAATCAGAATAACTGAATTAATTAAATGACTTTAACACCATCGATAACAGGACTGTCTATCAAAGTTTATTAAATTAGTCAACGGTCAGCAAAACTAACGATCTCTAAGTAAATTGTTATTATTGCAATCAAAAAACTTTTAAAAATTACATTTAAATGTCTTGCCTGCATTTCTTTTGTAAAGAATGTTTCAAAGAATAATTGAAAACATAGTGCTCATTGCCTAATTGTATATATTTTACTTGCATTTGTACTGAGAAAATTAGTGTTAAAACTATCCTTTAGTATAAATAAGATTAATTAATCCCTGTTCTATTGGAGAGGCTTTGGATGAATCAATTAAGAAAATTACTGTCCATATGTCAATAGAATCATTTAGTGCAAAGTTGTCCAAACAAATATTGCATATTTTTTTGCATAATTTAACCCAATTTAAATTAGAAAACCTATTTTTGCCCTAACTGTCTAATTTAATAGTCCATTTAAAAATAAAAAAATAATTGATAATATTTTATTTAACTCAATTTTATGGAGTTTCTTCATCATCATCCTTATCTTCTTAGACATCTTAACCAAGAATATCCCACGCCATATAATAGATAAGAGACTAAACACCAAACCCGGTTCCTCCTTTCGTATATATTCCTTCATTTTTATCAGTTACTGCAACATTTGCAATATCCCAATGCATCCATCTCACTTTTTTTTCAACAAAGCATTCCAAAAAAGCAGCTGCTGCTGATGCTCCTACCCTACCACCGCTAGAATTGTTGATATCCGCCACGTTTCCTTTAATTAATTCTCTATGTTAATCATCAAGAGGCAATTACCAAAAAGGCTCTTTAGTAATTTTTTCAACCTTTTTCAATAAGTTTATGCACTTCTTTCTATTTGTAAAGACACCACATAATCTTCCAAGAGCATTCTTTATAATTCCAGTAAGAGTTGATAATTCAATCATGTCTGTAACTTAGAATTTATCCTATGCATAAGACATTGCATCTGCTAGTATTAATCTACCTTCTGCATCCGTATTCAATATTTCAACTGTGATTCCTTTGTATGATTATATCACATCTGAAACTCTATAAGAATTTGATCCAATAGAATTCTCAACCCAAGCTGTACTACATACAACATTTATTGGCAATTATAATTCTACAACAGTTCTAAATGTTTCAATAACTGTACATGCCCCACCTTTATCATCATACATTTGCTCCATTCCTGAACCTGATTTAACACATAAACCACCGCTGTCGAAAACAACTTGCCATTATAATAAATATTACCTCCTTTTCCTACTAAAGCAAAGTATTTCTCACTATTAGGATTTCCCTTATATGAAAGACATGAATAGAAAGGCTTATGAATTGAACCTCGGCCTACAGCATGAATTAATCTGAGCCCAGCTTTAAGGAGATCGTCTCCTTCAATTATAACTGAATTCACTCTTTCTCCTAAGGATTATACCATTTTTTCAATATAATTCTTCATATATTCAGTATTAGCGAAATTAGGTCTCATTGGAACTAATTCTCTAAGTCTTAAAATTGGTTATGGGAAATATTATAATCTAATAATAAACAACTAATATACAATTTTAATTTCCATGATGATGCCACCTTTGATTAAAACTCTTGTTAAGTAATTGGTGTCACTAAAATTAAATTATTTACTGGGAAAGATGAAGATTTCCCATCTTCCTTAATAGATTAATATGTATATCTATAGTTTGCTAATTGGAATCCAAATAAAAATTCAGCTAGATCAATTGCTGTGTATGTATGAGGTAATACAACTGTTGTCGAGTTATTGATGTCACTTTATGATGATACTCTTTTGAAGGATTTTCTTGCTATATTTGCTCCGTCATCCCTGGGATTTGATACTTATGAAATTAAAACTGTGGTAAATGGATCTGCATCATTATATGAGTATATCTTGACTGTTTTACCATTGCTAATGTCTTCGAGTAATTCTTTGGATTTTAAATAAAACTAAAGTGCTGAAACTAATGTGTTTTCATTTTCCTAGATTTTAGGATAGTAAAGGACATTGACTCCTGATTTGGTTGTCAATTAATCAATCAATGACCATTAAATATGCGGAGTTGTCTCCATAACCACGTGTTTTTACATATAATTATTATTATTAGATTTTTTCGAGTACCTAATTATTAAAAATGGCAAAATATATTCACATATATTAATTAATGTTTTACTATTCCAGGAATACAATAATTAATTTCAATATTATTAAAACAAAACAAAAACAACCCACACCAAATACGAAATACCAAAACTAACAACACTTACAAAACCTAACAGTAAATTCGAAACTTTTCCAACAAACTTTAATGAAAGCATTTCTAAAAGGAATGTGAGGGTAACTATAGAAAACTTTGACAAAAAAAATCTTTTTAATTAATTTATTTTAATAATCCTAAATTAAGATCACAAAATGAAGACAATTTATGATAACCATATCAATATATAAATTCAATCAATTTATTTATTTTCACCATCATCTTTTTCTCTTTATTCAGCTACTCTATTTAAAGATAGAGCTATTGCTTAACTCCAATTTTCAATATAGAAATTATATTAGTCTTAATCTTCAGGATTGAAATATTTAAAGCATTCATCTGGAGGCATTTCCTTTCTAAATTTAAATATGCTAAATACGTTGAAGTTGCAGCAAAACAAGAATGATCTTTCAATAGTTAATCTATTTTTTCAGCTTCACTTTGTAAATGCTTTGTATTTACAGATTAAACTTCTAAGAATTTAGTAGCTCTCTATTTAGATTTTATATCTAAGCCACCATGATATATTTCAAATGTAAAGGAATAAGGAATCTATTATTAGTTGAATTATTAACCTTAAGATCATCATATGCATAATCCATAGATGTACCTGGTGATAAATAACCAATCTCATGTCCACATGAACCCATTTTACAGGCTTCACAATGTTTTTCTTTAACTTCAGTAAGAATAGACATCATATTTTATATGTTTTCAGTTGCTTTTAAAAATATTGATGAATACGCTATTCTTTGCTATATGCATAAGGAGTAAAAAGTGCCAAAGTGCCTGAATGAATTGAGAGGAACGCATGTGGTTTAAATCTCTTTAATTCATCTCTGACTGTTTATGTTTCTGCCTCTGAAAATGCAAAAGGACCTGGTGCTGTTCTAACCATTTCTGGATCATGTTCCTTTATAATATTTAAGAATCTTACTGAAGTCCAATGAGATTTGTAATTTCTATTCAAATCTACACCATTTTCATTTTCTCTCTTGCAAAAATCTCCCTATTCCACTTTCTCTCTAGAAAGCGGATTGACATTAACAATCATCCTTAATTCATAATTATCTTTAACTGCTTTAACATCTTCACTATCTCCACACAGTTTCTTAACAAAATGCAATCCCGTTTCTGGTGAAATCAATTCTCTTGCATGCTCCCCAAAAATAACAAAAGCCTTGTTTTTTTTATCTTGATTCTTATTAAAAGTAACCATTGACATTTTTGGGAAATCTCTAACCATTTCCATTTCAGCTCCTTAACATTTTTCAAGGACCTAAGATAATTCAATATGAATATCCTTAAAATAAATTTTTTCATACCATGCTTCTATGATAAAATGATGGAAATTAAACAGCTGTTCCTAATGCCACAAGAAATAGTAAATAACCTGTTTTCATTTTGAGATTTTAAATAATGAAAAATGATAAAATATGTTTGCTATTATTATTATAAATAATACTATAAGATGTCATATATTTGTTTTAAGGTACATGCTGAGACGAGATATTTATAATGCGTTAGAGTTTGTGGAAATCATCCCTCCTTAGGACAATGGGATCCATAGTAATCAATGCAATTAAATACAACTAATTTGACCTATCCTGAGTGGACACATGAAAGCAAAATTCTTATTGATCCAAGTTTCATTAAATTTAAAATTAGGTTTCAATTTGGAATTCAAATGTCTAATTCAAGATGGAAACAATTATATTTGGGAAACTATTCCAAATCGAAAATTAAAATGTGATTTTAGAAGAAACTTTGTCTTCATCAAATTTAATACATTCGGAATGGATTTACGAACATTTCAAAAATACGAAATCTCACATGAATTTGTTTAGGAAGAATTAAGTATTTTAGTCACTTAAATTCTAGTGTAGGTTTAGAGATTAGAGAGAAGTAGAGATTATGATCCATTTAATCATGATATAGATTCAGTAAATTTATTATTTATTCATAGTCTGACAATGAAAGTATACCAGAAGTTGTTAAATAATTAAATGGATTAACAATATCCATCAAAGAATTAGAAACAAATTGGAGAGAGATTATTGAAGTTTGTTTCTAAAATTTAATTAGTCACATTTTGAAAATAAATTAAAACAGTAATCAATTTCCAAATTACGCAAAATATCTGATAACTATGGTTCACCTGATTTGACTTTTGATTACAGACGAAAGAGGTCATAATCCTCTTCCTAAATTTTCAGTGATTAATATGTCATATGTCTTTGCTTTAAAATACCAATCAAAATTACTACTATTTCTGGAATTAAAGTTTTATAGAAAAAAGGTATTCTTAAAATATATTCAGATATACCTCTTAAATACTCATTTTCAATAACAGCAGATCCCTATTATTCTCATACTTATGATCTATTTAGCAATAGATTAAGTCTAAAGGCTATTTGGATCGGATGGATTGGATTATCTTGTCAAGAACCTGAATTTACGTATTTGCAATAATACATGTATGAATTATCTAAAATTAGTTATGAATAATTTAATTGTTATGGTATAAGATTGAATGGTTAATAATATATTGAAGGATGTTTTAGATAATGGTTAGAACCAATATTTTCAAATATGACTCCAAATCTCTTATTTAATTGTGAGGAAGATTATTTAGAACTTAATAGAATATTTGCTTAATATGCAATAGAAGCAATGTTTTGCACATTATTTGGGACTTAATTTAATCATTTACATTCCATCTTTATTTTTGATTATCACTTATTTCTAGTTCCTTCTTTTATGAAAGAAGGATTAATTTAAAAAAATGAATATCGACCTAGAATATGTACAATAATGAAAAAATAATTCCCTACACCAAAATAATTTAGAATAATCTCTTGTTCCCAATTGATTTTATCATCCCTTTTAATGAGTGATCTTCTTTCTCTTGTTGAATTAAGGGATCTTCATCAATTTGTATCTTCTGTTCCATTCTAATTTTAAAAACTTACTTAAATAAGTGGCATGAGTGCATTCACATTAGAAGTTTTAGGAAGAAAAATAATATTGGATTATGGAAATATTGGTTTAAATTAAAGATAATATGCATCACTTAAAATTTAAAGTGATGATTAGACTAATTAAGATATCATTTTTATAGGTGTCGACTGCTTATCAATTTACAGTGGTCTTACTTAAAAATTAAAAATAATAGAATCTGTTTTTAAACTTCATTAACATATTAAATTAATTTAAGTCATATATGTTCATAATGAGGAAGATTTTGAGGAAAACACAAGAAAAAATAAATATCTTGAGTAATTCACTTAAGATGCACATATAATCAATGATCGTTTTCAAAGAGAAATAATTACTATCATAGTAAATCCAAATTAATTAGAAAGAGTAGAATTATACTAATAAGCTGATATATTTCTTAAGACATCATTAAGAGAGAATATATCCTAAGCTTATCTTGAATATATTTATGTCAGATAATTTAATAGGAAAAGTGCAAAATTAGTTTTAAGTTAATGGAGTTTATCAAAAGTTGAGCATCAAAAAATTAATCCTTAAAATATTTAAGAATCTACAGAGATAATCTTCAAATATCTATTTGAATCAAAACCAAATATTATAAATGTACCAAGTAGTGATGATTGGTTATTAAGATTAAATGATCATTTACATTATTGTGAAGATTATTGGTTAGATAAATAACTTTACGATTCTGCTAAAGAACTAACACTTGGTTTAAAAGATAGATAATTTTATTCGATGGAAACTACTAAAGTTATTTCAAGATTTTTAAGTCCATAAGTAAAAGATAATTAAAGAATAATGATACTAGTTTATTCTGAACTCTTTAAACAAAAAATAGTTAAAGTTGATTAATTAGTTTATGCTTTTGAATAATTAGCAAAAGATTAAAATAATACTCTAATTATTATTTCAGATATGGAATGTGAAATAATGGAGCTTACTTTTGGAACAATAAATAATTTATATATAATTGCTTAAGATGGATTATTTATAAAATAAAATGGATAGACCGTCTTTTAATAAATTGTTGAGAGAAATGAAATGGTAGAAACAAAACTTGAATAATTAGCTAATTAGGAACATTTTACATTAAAGGAATAAAATTTGATTTACACACTTGAATTAAAAGAAAAGGTAGAGGATAGCAATGCAGCTGCCAATATTGTAACATAAAATGTTATTAGATAATTAAAATAAGACCTGGATGGATTTCTAATATATTAGGAGAGTCATAATATAAAAATCAAACATCAATATCAGTAAGTTGAAGAACTTTTAAAGATAATCATATATAATGAAGTGAGTCAAAAAGGGTTAGTTTCATTCGCAAATATCATTTCTTTCGATAAACAATGGTCTGAGAGAATTATCTAATTATTTTAATATTCAAACATGCCACTGAATAAAGTATTGTTATCATAAATTTAGTAATTTCATTGTGTATCAATTTCGGATTAAATTGGAAAGAATAGCAATTTGGTTTTAGAGTCAACCTAAGAAATTATACTATTATTAAATAAATATGCATCAGAAAACATTTGTGAAAAATGAAATTTATAAACTACAATCATCCAATTAACTAAACAAAATTATGTGGAAAGTATCCTTTTACTTAATTTTTATCTTCTCCATACCACCATCCATTTGTTGTTTTTTTTAATAATTTAATTTAATCTCCTTTTTTAAAGCCAAGATCAACATCCTAAATTATTAAATAATTATACTTTTTATGCTTTATAATCATATTTGGCTATCACTAACTAGCAATTTTACTATTAATTTTCTTTATTTCTTTTCGTTTATTTGTCTGACTCTTTTTGAATTTACTAATCCAAATATCTTAAACTATGCACTGAAGAACATCGATCTTTATTTTATGGGACGTCTTTCATTAAAGAATCAAACACAGTAGGCTCATTATCACTTATTTATTATTTAAAAGACTGAAAATAATGAGGACCTTATTGCATTTCTGGTTTAATTTTACGAGCATTCATTTACAAGGGCATTTAATTTCTTTGTTTTTCTTTGCTCAATGGACGTTATTTATCAACAGTTTCTAAATCTGTAAAATATGGACTACCTAATTATGAATCAGACTAAGGATCTGTTTGTTCTAAAAATGTATTGAATTGCTCTTATAATGATATGTTTTTAGCTGGTTATTACTGTTGCTATTATTTTTCTTAAGGCTATTGATGTTAACTATTTGATCTTAAAGCATTGTTTTTTTAACGAAATGATAATTCAGGTGATTCATGTAATTTTAATTATTCAAGAGATACAAAAAATCCATTTACATCAAATTCTTCAGGTAAAATACAATTTTTAAGAGCAGGTAAATTTAAATTTTAAGTTTTTGATATAAAATCGAATATTAATGAAGTAGAATGTTTAGCTAATGAAATCAGTACATCAAAAGCGATAGTTGGTTTTGGTTAAAATTACTAAACAATCTTCTAAAAGTATGAAAGAAAATCAATACAAAGTAAACAATTCTCACATATAAATGAATTTAATCCATTATTAACTCCTATTTAATCTTATAATTGCTTTGTTAATAATTCATTCTTTTTTTATTCCATTTATAAATTTTATTAGATTGTTTTCATTCCTTATATTTTTTCGTTTATTTTCAATAATTCATTTTAATATCTTTGTCTTTCATTATTTAGATTTGTATTGAATTCTTTATTTTAAGATTCTAAAGTATTACATTTTTTTTTAAGATCAGATAAAGCACTTTACAATTTTGTAACATTATCCTTTAATTCTGAATTCTCTTGTCTAATTCTTTCATAATATTCATCTTTATTTAGAATATTTTCAATAATCATATTAGCCATAGCATTACTAGAATTAAGAAAGAGAGCATCTTAATCGTTCATTTAATTAAAATTCAATTTTCTGTTACTCTTTAATTTTTGTGGTGTCCTTTTTGGAGACATTGATTTAGTTTGCTTTTGATTTGCTTATGCATTCTCTAATATTTAAAGTAATTCTTATTTTTTAGATTACTAACGTTAAGGCTCCTTTTTAGTAAGTAATTGTATTTGAGTTTGTAATTATTACAATGATTGCTAATTTACAGGTAATGCTCCATCCACACTTTAATTTAGTTTAGAGTGTTATGAAAAAGCTCCAGGTTTGATTTGTAATTTAGGATTAGGGACTAGCTTTTGTAAAGAATACATTTTAAATTAATTTATCGTTATATATCGTACTCATGTTAAATCAATGGATTGGTTTAAAAACAATTGCACACCTGTTAGGTAGGTATATTTGGATATAATTTGGTCTTCCATGCCATTATTCTCTAATCAATGGAAATTTTTATCCATATGATGGTGATACTCTTGAATGACCTCCAAATCTCTAATCATCAGTATCTAATACAATTTCATGTTCAAATTCAAACTTAGTTCCAACTTTAAAATGTTCATATGACTAATTATATATAATATTATACTTATGTTGGATGAAAATTAAAAACAAATAATAGTTATCCTCTTTCAAATATAATTACTTTTAAATCATTGTGTTTTTCAGTAACAAATTATTCTCCACTAGGTAACCAATTATATTAATTTTCTAAATGTATCATTTCTATATCAAATTATAATAATTTAGAATATCTTAATAGATTATCATCTGCTAAATCCCATCTTCTTAATGCATGTTAATAACTCCAATTATTACCTTCTCTTGGAAAATCAATCCATTCAGGATGTCCAAATTCATTACCCATAAATGTTAAATATCCTTCTCCTCCTAATGCAAATGTAATAAGTCTAATCATTTTATGTAATGCTACACCTCTAAATGTAACAAGTGTTTCTGGTTATAATATACTCATATTAGAATATATTTATTAATCAAATAACCACATAGATATAGTTTTATCTCCAACTAATGCTTAATCATGACATTCTGCATAACATATACATTTTTCAAGATGTCTACGATTAGTTAATGTATATGCTACATCTTCTAAATCCCAATCATCATCTTTTTATTCTTTTAATAATTTAATCCATTTATCAGGTACAGCCATAGCCATACGATAATCAAATCCTATTCCTCCTTCTTTAATTGTTCTACATAATGTAGGATATCCTGATACATCTTCAGCTATTGTAATAGCATTAGGATATAATTCATGAATTAAATCATTTGCTAACATTAAATATATCATTGAATCAACATCAGCTAATTCATTAAAATATTCATGATATCCTCCTGTAAAACCATAATCATTTCCATGATGTGTATATAACATAGATGTAACACCATCAAATCTAAATCCATCAAATTAATATTCATTTATCCACCAAGATAAATTAGATAATAAAAATCTTAATACTTCCCATTTACCATAATCAAATAATTAAGAATCCCATAATTCATGTTTACCTTTACTACCAGAATGAAAATAATGATAATCTGTACCATCCCATCTATTCAATCCATCTAATACATTACTAGATGCATGACTATGTACTAAATCCATTAATACACTTATTCCATATTAATGTGCTGTATCTATTAATTCTTTTAAATCATCTGGTGTTCCAAATCTACTACTTACAGCAAAGAAATTAGTAACATGATAACCAAAACTACCATAATATGCATGCTCTTATATTGCCATTATTTATATAACATTATAACCTAATTTTACTACTCTTGGCAATACAATATTTGTAAATTCTTTAAATGTATGTACTTTTGGTTCAATACCTGCCATACCAACATGAACTTCATATATTTTCAAACATCTTAGTTTTTCTGGTCTTTTATATTTAAATTCATATTTATTTTCTGGATTGTAAAATACACCATCAAATGTCTTAATTATAAATAATTAATACTTTTGTTTATTCATTTTACGATGTTGTTCTAATCCATGTAGGAATACGAAATACATATTATCCATTTGCATCTTTTATATATGTTTTTACTTTTGATCCATGTTATATCGGATATGTACCATCATCATTTCTTGGTAAAAATACTTCCCAATTTCCAAATGAATCAGATGTACAAGAATATTAAAATTTATCCCAATTATTAAAGTCTCCTGTTAAATATACTTCTTTTGCTGCAGGTGCCCATTCTCTATATAATATACCAGCATCAGATATAATAAAACCATATTTTTCATATCTAATATAGATTATTATATTACCCTTTAGCGAAATCTTTTAAAGATGTTTCTACTTTAACAATTTATTCAAGTGTTTCAAAGAATTTACCATTTCTAACTTAGAAATGTTATTTATATGGTGCTAGATAATGGTCATCTTTAAAAACTTATAATTCATCTAAGTTCTTTTAGTATCTTTATGTGAATTCTTCTGTCTCCATAACAGATTACTAGCATATATGAATAGTATACTTAATAGAAAAGTGAATTCTTTTTTTAAAGTCTTCTACCTGATGTTGTTTTATTAGCCAGTGCACTACCTTGATCAATATATTACATTAATTAAATAAATCATGAAGAAAAGAAGACGCAATGAATGAAATGATGTTAGTGATTGGGGTTGAGATAAATCGTATCCAATTATAATATAATTAATTTAAATGGCTGGAGAGAAATTACAAGGGCAGGGTAAACGAAAATGTTAGCCTAAATGTGCAGAACATCAGTTTAATCTCCATCCAAAGAATACAAAATGTTGGTTAAAATCACCAACCAACATTGACTTCTGCCCTCTTTATAATGATGCTGTAACAGTGTATTATAATTATAGCTTGCTTGTTTTGAGAACATTGTACCAGTATTCAATTATGATGAGCAATAGTGTTTACCAGGTTTCATATTAGAAGTAGATAGAGTAAATATTTGAATCAATTCTTTAGAATGACTACCAGAAAAGTATGTAAAAATATAAAGAAGACCATTAAAGAAAGATTTAAGAGTATACTATGAAAAAAACAAAATTAGTAAGATTATTTTACATATTTATAGTAAATACCTAAACCAGGACGTAAACATAGATACTGTGGTGTATGTCGTAAACCTTATGTTGATTATTTAGATGTAAATAACATACTATATATTAGCATATTCAATCACCTGATCATATCAATTGTTTTAATAGACATGAATTTGTCAATGTCATCAATAAAATTATTGAAGATGACTATAGATCTAGAGATGAAAATAAAATTTCAAATGATTCCAGCACATATCCCTCAAAAGCTATCATGCCTAAAAAGAGAGGCCCTAAACCAAAGATTATAAATGAAACCACTGAACCAAAAAAAAGAGGTCGTAAACCTAACAATCCTGAAACAAACACATTAAAAAGAAGATAAACACAACCAATTTAAGAATTATATGTACAAGTACCCGTCAGATCATAATAACCTCCCCCTAATCCCTTCTTTACATAACCATTCTTCTTCCAATATCATCCACTCAATCACATGCTACCTTTTACAGGAAATCCACAAATCCCTACCTAATTTTGTGTCCCTTACCATTACCAAGTTCCTCTTGTAGGGCAAGAAATTAAAGTCGATATGAGAGTTGAGGATATGAGTAAATTATTCACTTACCCTAGTTGTAGATGGTTAAATTGATGATCGCCCTCAATTTGATTGACATTTATATAAATATTAAGAGATAATTAAAACCATCCCGAATTATCACTTATTTTTGGGGCAATCCATTTTCATCCACCCCACATTAATGTTTCAAAAAAATTCAATCAATTATTCATCCTCAACTGATTGCACCTTCACCCACAAAAGACTACTTAACATTTCAACTGAAACATACATATGGATGAACTTTGTTAACCTTTTTAATGGAATTCTAAACAATACAAATACTCAACTCATATTTGAATCAAATGCTATATATATATAAGGTATATATATAAAAAAGATTATAAATTTCTAATAATTGTTGGAAATTGATATTTTATTCAAATATTTAAGAATTTTACTTATAATGGCTGGAAGACTTATATTCTTTAACATTTAATTTAGAAGATTATAAATAAATAGGTAATTCAGGTTTCCATGAAGTTGCAATCAATCTTGGTAATTTCAGCATCAAATCAGACTCAGACCTAAAACATCTTGATAATACAATTTTAAATAATATGAATTGTATATTTTAGTTTATAATTTTAGATAAATGTTAAAAATTAGAAAAACTTACAGATATAAAGCCAGGAAACTATTTAATAGCAATTATAAGAAATCATGTTATGTCCATTGATAATGTTACTTAATTAGATCCTGCAAATACTTTAATCAGGTATAAATTGTCACAATATTAGAGGTTATGTAGAAATAAACAAATAATGATCTCTTAATTGATTTATAAAAAATATTAAAATAATGGCAGAAGAATAAAATTTATAGGATCATCCAAATGGAGTAGTCAACATCGCCAAAGTTGTTCCAAGAGGATCTAAAGATATCTCCAATATTATAGGTGATAGAAGATCATCTTACAACATGGATGGCTATGATCACATAGTTGTTGATGAGTAACAATTAATAGTAAATTAGGAAAACTGATTAAAAATCCGTTGGAATCCCACTGATAGATAAATTAGTAATTGTATTAGTAGTACTTTACACATTATTAGTGTTCGTTAATTTCTCATTTACTTGTACATCATAATAATATTTTTAGCAAATGATGCTGAGGGCAATTCTCAAATAGCAGAAACACTATATGTAACTCAAATTATAGAACTAGCTATTTTAATACTATTTATTTTAGAAATTGCATTAAGATGTTTCAGTGTTGGACTGTTGGTAGTTGATATATTTAATTTAGACATATTATTCTGACTGGTGGTCTGTTTTTGACTCACTTATCATAGTTGCATCTCTTGTTTTAATCATTCTTGATATAATTGGTATAGGAAATGCATTTGGGACTATAAGTAAAGTTTTAAGAGGAATTTTCAGATTTTTAAGACTGTTTTTAGTATTCAGAAAAGTAACTATAATTTAAAATTCAAGTATAATCAAGTTAAGAAGATTAACAATGCCGGTTCAAGGTACAATGTCAGATCTCCTGTTGAGAAAGTTATAGAAATAATGCGAGACTTAGCAGATCAATTTGAAGATCCAGAAATTATTAGACAGTTAAATTGGGGAATTACACATATTTCTAATAATACTGTATATGAACCCATTATTGATACTAAAAAAAGTGATGCATTAGGATGGCTTAATTAACCATAGTAATAACATTAGACGATTAATAACTCAGATTTTAAAAGATCCATGTCATTGGATCTACATTATTCTGATGAAGCCCGAATCCCAGAACCAGTGAAATTGGAATTCGAAGGAAACATCCTTAAATTAGAATTTGATTATTTCAATCTCTATAACAAACATGGAGATTAAATATTATCTTATTTGATGTGCTATTATTTTGCCACTGAAGAATTATTTAGCAGTCTTCATATATCTCCTGACTCTTTTAAAAAATGTGTTGATCGACTTGGAAACAGTTATCATAAAGAAAATCCATATCATAATATTATTCATGCCTTTGATGTAACACATACTGTGTATTTCTTCATTGAAAGATGCAATTTCAAAGAAATCGGTAAACTCACTAAATTGGATTATGCAGTACTGTTACTAGCAGCCTCTGCTCACGATGTTGATCATCCTGGACTAAATAATATTTTCTTAGCCAACTCAAGACATGAACTAGCCATGATCTATAATGATAAATCACCATTAGAACAACATCATTCAGCTACACTCTTTAGATACATTAGAGATACAGATCTATTAGCTAATTTCAAACAATCTGATGTTAAATACTTCAGAGAAAAAGTAATTAGTATGATTTTAAGTACCGATAATGCTATGCACGGAAAAGGTATCTCAAACATTAATTAGATTACAATAAATTAAAGGCTCGATTAGCTTCCAATGATTTTGATCCCGGGTCAAAGGATAAAGGAATTTGCTTCGATACACTCTTACATGCAGCAGATATCAGTAATCCATTTAAACCCATTAAAAACTACGAACAATGGACATTTAGAGTTTTAGGAGAATTCTGGCAACAAGGAGACAAAGAAAAAGAACTCGGATTACCAGTCACAATGCTTTGTGATAGAAGAACAACCAATGTTGCAAAAAGTCAAATCGGATTTATTGATTTTATGGTAACACTCATTCTTGAGATTAGGTGTTACCTTATTACAACACTTTAACATAAATATTACCTTAGTTAGCAGAATTTATTGAACAAATTACAGAAAACAAAAAAGTTTGGGCAGAAAAAATTGATTATTACCAGACCTTGCTCAATACATAATGAATATATAAATTATTAATGTCTGGCAGTGATTCAGATCTCGAATTAATTCCATTCGAAGTTACTAAATAAGCAGAAGCCGATAGAAAACGATTCGTCCATGAACTTAAAGTTCAGGATTTAAGAAAGAAACAATAATAGAAAGAATAAATCAAAGAAAAAATCAAAAAAGACAAAGAGATTTAATTAAAGTCTAAACAATAAAATTTATTTGAAGAAGAACCTCCCGAATAAAGTAGCAGCACACAATCCCATTTACTAATCAATAATAAAATTGATGAATCATTTCAAAGAAATCTAAATGAAAAACTTTCTGATAAAGTTATTAAATCAATTAAAATGCCATAACTGTAGTAGGCTACCATAATCCCCATTGAAACTAAATCTAAAAAAGGTATACAATATTGTTAATTTAGTTATAAAGAAATTCAGTGATAAAATTACAGTAGAAACACTCGGTCGAGATATTAATCATCAATAAAATAGTCAATAGACCCTCAATTTCTTGAAATAACATTTAATCGATAAACATCAAAGAATACCATTGTCTAAAATTATTGGTCATAAATGAGTCAAATTGCTTTGAATTATTGTATATTAAATATTATTTAAAATGGCAGAATAAATCCCTGAAGAATAAAAACCAGAATAAACTTAAGATAAAGCTGCAAAAACACAAAGACCCAAACCTTAAGTGAAAGCCAGAGAACCACCGTCAGATGATGCTATTATTCTAGAATTTGAAGTTTGCCAGAATTGTAACTCACATGCCTGGTGTACTCATCATGATGAAGACAAATATGTCTAATTATTTTTGGATTGCTAAGCATGTATCTTTATTATTAATGTAGTGATTGAAAGTAATATTCCAAACAGTTATTGTACATTTAATGAAGGAATTAAGCCAGGTATAGGAGCTTTTGAAGTCAGACACAAAGGTTTACTATGACCTAATTTGATAGGTATCCTGATTTACTCCAAAAAGAATACATAATTGTTTCCATAAGCACCATTACTAACATAAAGGATACAGACATTTTTAGATGACCTTTAAAATCAAAAAGATGTCACAAAATGGGCAACTAAAAAGGAAGTAAAGTATGAACCACCAAAACAGAAAAAAGAAAGAGAAACATTCCAAACTTATATGAAAAAAAGGGAAGAGGAAGAAAGAAAAAAGAAAGAATAAATTGAATAGGCTAGAATTAAGGCAGAAGAAGAAGAAAAATAAAGATAAGAAGAAGAATAAAGAAGATAAGAGGAATACTAGAGATAGGAAGAAGAAAGGAAGAAAAAGGAAGAAGAAGATAAAAAAATAGCAGAAGCAAAAGCTGAAAAAGAAAAATTAGAAGCAGAAGAGATTAAAAGAAAAGAAGAAGAGGCTGCATCTAAATAGTAAGAATAAGAATAATAGTAAGAAGGATAAGGAAATCAAGAATAACCTGCAGAATGAATGTTATAATTCATTATTATTTATTCTTGAATTCAAATATTAATATTAAAAGTTTTTGTTTTATTAATCATTTCCAAGTATTAAAACTTAGAGGATCTTCTATTGCTTCCAAAAGTTTAGAACAATATTTAATCACAGGGCGAACATCCTATAATTTATTTGCTGTTAGTATTTAATTAAGAAAATTAAAGCTTGTTATGTATTATTTAGCATAACTATTAATTAGTTTATTTGATAAGATAGATTTTAATGACCCAATATTGGCATTTTATAGAGCTGCCTTCTTTTTTTACAATTTCCTCTTGATGCCAGCAGGCAATCCTTATTAAGAAAGAACATAGTCACAAATAGCCCTTGAATAAAAGGCTGTTATATTTTTTGTTTCTCTATTTTATTTAAATTTATCTATCTGATTTATGCTGCTACTATTTCTTAGCTACGCTGTCGAGACAGGAGATATTTGTAGAACAGATTCTTAAGGATAACTCTCCTCTATACTTACCTACTCCTATAAAGAGTAATAAAATTAATTGCTCTATTCCTGATCTCTTAAAATACTAACATATAAAGATATACTTACTCAGTAGTTTAATAATTCTATTTTTGAATATCTTCCTCCATTTATTAAAAAGTATTTATTTTGAAAAGAGGTTAATAAAGTGACACTATTACAAGCATTAAGAATTTTAAAACATAAATCTATCTGAAATGTAAAATAATAATCATTGCTCCTTCCAATTATTTAATTTTTCTCTATTTAAACAACCTTGATACATCTTATTCAAATATTTAATTGGGGTTTTAATATCTTATTGTTTATCAGAACTCAGCAAATCATCAAGAAATTCAAAATTACAGAAGTATTTTTAAGCTTATAGTCTTATACTCTCATCATCTAATAAGTCTCTTAAGGTTTTTAGAGTACAAGTCTTAACTTTCTTCTCAAACTTTTGAAGTGTCTTCAAAGTTTCTATTGAAACTTGATCTTATCTTTTTATAGATTTAATTATGAATCTGGCATAGAATGCTGCCAAATTTTTTGTTTCCACTTATTCAGCTGACACTCCTTTCCTCTTACATAATTCTTCTTTTGGCTATTTCCTTATCTATTTCACTTAGATGATAATTTTAGTTGATTTATTATCCTCATTTTACTTTTCTTTCTTTTCCTCATACTCGAATTCTTACTTCACTTCATTCTCATCACCTTAGAATTCTTAAAAGTCTTCATATTTAAGGTTTTCAGATTCTTCAGAATATTGTTCAAAATCTTTGTAAGTCGTTGCAGGTTTAGGGTTCTCAGCATCATAGATTTGATGTTGTTTTTCAAAGTGTTAAAATTCATTCGGTATTTCTTTCTCATATTGTGGCAGAAAAAATTCTTATTAAGGGAGAAAGTATTTATTCTAAGCATATTCACCAACTCCATATAAATGACTATCATTATTCTCATCATGATTCCATTGAAAATCAATTTGACTGGCCTCATAATCCTCCATTTATATATAAAATAATAATAAAAGATTCATATCAGCCATTCTTTTTATATATCACTTTTTTAACTCAAACATGATCCCAATGTAGGTTGTACTTTCCTTATTCAAGACAGATGATGTTTTGTGGATGCTATATTTTTATAATAATATTGAATATCAAATTATTCTATCTGAGGATCATTTCGGTCCATGAGCATCTTTAAAAATTAAAAGGTGGAAATGTTTTATAGATACAAAAATAAGTAGCTGAGAACAACTGAAACTCATCAGTTGATTTAGGTATTGTTTATTTTAACATAATCAATCTCTCTTTACTCTTTTTTGGGATCCTTATGTTTGATTAATGAGTTTTTTATTCTGCTTAAAACTCAAATAATATTAGTTCATAACTTCAATCAATGGCTATATGTCCTATATCTTCTCAGACTCTAAAAAATCAAATAATAATTTGTTGGATTCCAAATATGACACTGATTCCTCTCTAAATGATTAGTATCTCCTCAAAAAGTTTATATCCTTAAGGGTCTTAGGCTTCATGTCCTTAATTGTGTTAAGAATCTGAGGTTATATGTCCTTCCATTCAGAACCACTATAATAACAATATATCTACATCTAGCCTCTCCATTACTTTAAAAGATAACCTCCATATATTCTTGGAATATTTTTCGTTCTGTTTTTCTTCTATTTACCTATCTCTTCCTATAATATTTAAGGATGATTTGTAGTATAAAGAGTTTCTTGTTATTAGTGAACCAATTAAGTATTTTGTACATCATATATAGAGTGGATTTATTTTTTCTACTTTTAGTCTGTCACTTATATTGTTTCTATAGCTTCTTATTGTAATGAATTAGAAGATACAGAACCTTCTACTATTAATGATTCATTATAATCAATTTCTTCCTATTCACTCATTGAAGATAAGTCCATTTGCCTAGGGTGTACAGATTCCTCCACTTCTTTCATGTCCTATACTTAATCATTAACATTTAATTGTTGATTTTAAGTCTCTTCTATCATATCCAAAATGGATATATAATCATACAATCTAATCACTTCAACTGATTCCCCTTAATGACCTTCATTATCACTTTCACTTGATTGTGACATTATTTTATAAATATATTGATGAGTCAAATTAGTGTTTATTTTATATCAAAAGTAACAAAAATCGGGCCACTGGTTTGTTATTAGATATCAACAATTAGTTAGTGAATTTTATGAAATTTGAGAAGAAAAAATTGTAATTATTTAAATAGAATAACACATTAATTAATCAAATTTACACATTGAAATCAATAAATACTTATTTTACACTTGTTAGATATTCCGCATTCAGATTAGCTTTTAGAGCATCTTAAATCAACTAAAAGCTCTGAAGATATTCAAGAGCAATAGCTTTTGCTTCTTAATTCTTTTTCAAATTTTTAATATCCATATCTGACCTTCTCTTCACAAATAGACTTATTGATTTGTTTTTTTTCAATAAGTGTTTATAATGTTTTACTAAGATAAATCAATTGAATACAATAATATTTAGCCAGCAACCCCATAATTTAACTAATGGCAATGGATTCTTAAGTAATTATATTTTCCTATAAAGTCATAAATAATATAATATAAAACTATCAAATGCATTAAGTATACAGAGTTTATTCTATTTTGATCATTTGATAAAGTATTATTCCAATATTTACTTATTCTATTTATTCATAATATTAATTTTTCCAATAACATAAATGGATCAGAAATTTATTTTAGCCGCCAACTTACAAGAAAAGCTCAAATTAATCGAAACCCAAGATAAAAAACTACCACCACAAGAGTTAGAGAACCTCTATAAATTAATAAACACAGATATCGATGCACCACTAATCCTCGATGTTGCATTAGAAAGAAATTATGGCGGCTTACTACCTGACAAGATATCCTACTCCTTTGATTATAATGAAAATGTATTCAAGAAGGTGATTCAATCCGTGGAGGACTTACAATTAATGGGATTGTATGTAAAATATATTGAGCAGAATTGTCGATCAGAATCAGTGAGATCTCTATTCAAGATTATCGGTTTTGAAACAGAAAGATAAATTAGAAAATTTAGACAACAAGGAACAATTAAAGAGAAACTAAATATTCAATAAGAAATAGTCATTGAAATGGTGAGCAAATTATGTCCAACTCACATGAACTATAATCCAGAGTTATTTAGTCTTATGATGACTCCCTTCCAGAAAGCAACCAACATCGATTTACTGAGTCGTCTCGCAGACTCCTTATTATAACAATGCTAAGATTTAACAAGCTTAAACGATTAACACGATTGGCTCATTCTTTTATCTACTATATTCGAATAGAGTTATCTATAGAAAACTCTAGGAATCTGCATATTGATCGAAAAAATTGGGAAAAATAAACTAATGAGTATTATTGAACAAAATTGGAACTATCTTTTCATTAAATATTTTAATGACCCCGAAAAGAGCGTAAAAATAGTTAGAGGTTTAATTCGGTTTTCCCTGCTATAAGAAAGTATTTCAATAATAATCACAATAAGTGAACAATTGAAAGATCAAATGATAAATTAGAAAAGTTTCCAGTGTTTTAAAGTATTAGAAGCTTTATATGATGAAGTCATCATTCCCTAAATACTTCCGAATTTACACATGAATAGTCAGATCTTTGATTTATTATTGTTCTACATGGTTGGACTGTGTGATTGTAAAGCTTTACATGAATAATCAATCACTCTTATCTGTGAAAGATTAAAATTAATCATCGATCTCAAGTAATCTAGAGATCAATATACTTAAATATTTCAATTTACACATATCTTGATATTTCATTATCCAGATAGACTTAAGAAACATGAGGTATTTAATAAAATTCATATAACTTGTAAGGAAAGATCAGAATCAATGGTAAATATTACTTATGATAAATGGAATCTTGACTTTGAAAATGAAAGTTCAATTAATTATAGTTAATTTGATAGGGAAACACAAAATTATGTTGGATTAGAAAATTTAACTAACACTTGCTATATGAATAGTATTTTGTAGAGCTTGTACATGACTCAAAGTTTTCGTAAATTTGTCTTATTAAGTCCATAAACTCTCTCAATATAATTCAATAATCTCTAAAAGTTATTCATGTTATTAAATTTTCAATAATCTGGATTTTGTTCACCTTATGAACTAAAGAGAACACTAAGAGCACCTTATGGAAATTCTAATGATTAATAAGATGTTAGTGAATTTGCACATCATTTCCTTGAAGATCTATTGCATGAATTACCATAAGAACAAAAGAAAATATTAGAAAATATCTTCTATGGTACACATCGTTCTATTATTGAATGTGTAAATAATTGTCCAAAAGTGTTTGGTTAAAATGAAAAGTTTTTAGGATTAGATTTACATTTTCATGAAGAAAATGATTTAAATAATATGATTAGAAAATTATATGAAGAAGAAAATATTGAATTTACTTGTGAAAAATGTAATTTAAAATCAAATAGAATTACAAAGTCATAATAAATTGTTTAATTTCCATCAGTTTTATTTATGACAATTTAAAGGTATTTTTATTGTAAATTAGATTTAAATTTGATGTAGCCCAACAATCCATGACTAAAATATTAACAAAAGTACCAATGAAATTTGAAATTGACATGAGAGAAGTCTTTGGTCAACCATAATTAGATTGTTATGATAGTCAATATATTCTTTATGCATTCATTGTACATTTAGGAAAAAACAGTTATTCTGGCCACTATATATGTTATGCACGCTCAATGACTAATCCAGAATCTTGGATCACTTTTGATGATACTTAAATTAGTAAATAAGAATGGAGCAGTCTCCAACTTGATACAAATTTAATGTAATATTTAAATTTAAATAAGCGATGAAGAAACTCCTTATCTGCTTTTTTACTAAAACAAATCAGGAAGTCCATTAGTATTCAATAATTGATTAATAATAATTGTACATATTTTCAGTTATAAATCACTTATCTAGTATCTCCTATATTGTTTTTAAGCTATTTTATATTTCAATGTTTTCATCTAAACTAATTGTATGAATAATTAGACTAGATTTCTTAAGCTATTCTTTCTTACAAACTGTCCTATTTATAGGTTAACCCATTAAATCATAATGATTCTATCCATCAACTTCAATAAATAAACTTTATTCATCATTTTCTCTATCAATCTTAACATCATCAAATTTTTCATATTTCTATTTTAAGAATTCATTTAATAAATTTTAATCCTATTACATTTGCTTTAATTTTGCCAAATTGAATTTATCTTTTTTAATATCATATAAACGATAATCAAGCAAATGTAAATTTATTCTTGCCTCCTTCACATATTTAAATACTCCTAATTTCTCACATATATACAGATTAAACTCAAAATTATTACTCATAAAACCTTCATAAAATTTAAAGTGCAATCTCAATCCAGTATCAGAAATTATAGATTCTCTTTTAAATTTATTAACAAATCCTTGTAATTATCTTATTAACTTTGTTTTATCCTTTAAATATAAGAGCTACTTAGCCATTGGATATTTATCCTCCAATTAATTTAAAGCCAACATTAGTTGTAAGTGTTTATCTTCATGCAATTCTTAAATTTACTTTTTCATACCATTTAATTAATTCAAGCAGTCTGTAATTTTTTGAGTAAACATTGATTCATATTGCACAATATTCAGTAAAAAGAATATACTAACATCCAAATTCATTTAAATATTTTCCAATCTACTTTTGATCAGTTCCAGCATTTATTCCTTTTATTTAAAGCAATTGGCCATACAAATCACATCTATCAAATGAGTTTAGTCAAAGTGTTAAAGGTTATAAACAATAAATTTACCATAAATATCTAATTTATCAGCTAACAATAGTCTGTGTTGAAGACTCATTTAAGCTGGTATAAAGGTCAGGAATTTTATACCATCACAAGTAATTTATGGATCCTTATTTTCATTTTCAAAATGATCAGTAAATTATGTTTTCAAAGATAATAATATAGGAAACAAACATTAAGATTAATTAAAAGGAGTTTTTATGTAAATAGCAATTAAGGATACCAATTATTTTAATTCAAAGACTGGCATTTTATCCACAATGAAATTAAGAAATTTCTCATTTCTAGGTTTAAATTGAGCAATTATTATTAATAATTTAGACCATAAATTTTAATCTAATTAATTCCATTATGTTTAAATTATATTTATTACTTCCTCATTGTGAAACCCAAACACTCCAATCTTTAAAAAATCTTAATTAGTTGATGTTTTCAAGGCCCAAAAATAAAAAACAAGATCCTATATTGTGAATTTTGAGAAATTTGTCTTTCCTTATAATTATTCTGCTATTTTTGTAACATATGGACCTTCTATATCATATTAAGATATCAAAGAGACTATATGCGAAATATTTTATGGATTTTAGTTCAATACATCATGTTAAATAGTTCTTAATACAATCTCACTACATTTCTTATATTGATTCATTATTTATTCATCTTTAATCAAAGCCTTTCTTTTGATTTATCCAAAAATAAATGCCAATTAATAAAAATATGAATATGTTTTTGGTTACCAATTCTTCATTAATAAAACTTTCTCTAATTAATTACCCACATCCAACCAAAATTTTTAGTGTTAACAATTAATTTGCATATAATGTAACGCCACACTTTTCAACACAGTTAAACCATCTATCTAAGGGATTGTTGTCATAACCTAATCATGCAATGTTTTTATGTTATTGTTAGAATTGGTTTACCAAGCAGCTGATAGTAATTTATTCTAAGAATCTGTGAGTTAAAACAATTAATTCCTTATACTCATACCTGGATGAGATATCTTTGCAAACATATTTGAGTATCTGAATCTCGCAAATAAGGTACGCATATATAATTTTAAAATATATCACTATGATTTAACTATTTTCCTCAAAGCATAACAAATTTTATGTTCCAAGACAGTTTCAATATCAACATCCACTTCAAACGTCTTACCCTACAATGGGAATTTAATTCTATATTTGACAGTCAACAATCTAAACAAGAACAAATAATCTTTATTTTTATCATATGCTTCTGCCTCTTTCTTTTGAACTGTAAATCCAATTGTACCCTCCAACCATTTATTAATGTTGTTCCTGAAATCCATGTCATGTTTCAGTAATTTACCCATAGCCAATTCCACTTTTTACAGTAATCCATTTTAAACTTTAGCATCAATTAAAATTGGAACAGAGTGTCTTAATGCCTTTCTTAATTTAGCATAAGTTTCAAGTGCCAACCACAATCCTTTACTAGATTTTTACTACATTTCCTTGAGTGATTCAAAGAACAAAACAAAAGAGTTTAGTTTTTTATTATTAGCTTTATTGACACTTTTTACGAAAACATCAAATACTACATTTGCAATTGCATCTCTTGCAAATGTTATAGCAGCAACAAAAGAATCTACAAAATAAGTTGCCACTCTAAAATCAGCTCCTCCACTACCTAGTGCTACACTTTTTCCCATCGATGAATTTTCCTCAATCATTACTTTATTTTATTTATTTCTTGATTGCAATTCCATTTTGGTCTTCCACAAATTTAAGCATAATTATTTGAGAGACTTCGCATGATTTCTCTCAAATAAATCCAAGCATGCATCAATCTTAACATGAAACTTCTCAGCCCAAGCAGGTGGCATTCTTGGTTCCATTCCACCAGATTACACTGATATTTATTGTGGCTAAATAGGTTTCTTGTATAGAATAATAAATTACAGAATCTTCTCTCACTTTAGAAATTTCCTCCTATTTAAATCTATTATCTCTCGCCAACATACTTAATTCTTAAGCATAACTTCGATTTAGATCTAATATACGACGAACTTCATGTTCAAGGATTCTAATTTTATCAAAGGCATCAACCAACTCATTATCTTTTAAGTAGAGGGCTTCTGCAAACTATTTGTCTAATGCCTCTAATTTCAGCACTTTCTCCCTCAATTCTGCCTCCAATCTCGCAGTCTAATGATCCAAAGTAAATCTCAAAGAGGCTATTTCTTCTTCAGCCTTCCTTTTTAATTCTGTTAATTCATTTATTCTTTTTCTCTGATCCTATATTTCTGCATTTTTATCATTCAATTATTAAGTTAGACTTTGAACATCAAAATTATATTATTTATCACCCAATTCAAGTTTATTGATCAAAAGATCTCTATCCAAGATTAAATTTTGAACATCATTTTTAACCTCAATTTATCTTTCAAATGCTTTATCCACACTTTAATTAGATTCCTATGTTTTCTTTTTAATTGCTTCAAATTAAGCTGTCTGTTACTGATAAATGCTATAAAGTTTTTTCAATTATTCCTTATATAGTCCCAATTCATGTGTAACTTTATGAAAATCATGTTCAAATCCTTATCTTGCATGTTCACTTACATCAAGTTCATGTTGCAATTACTAATTAAAGTACATTATACTTAAATATGATCACCCATCTTTTAGATTTAATAGTTATAT
This sequence comes from Paramecium caudatum, assembly GCA_000715435.1. NCBI lineage: Eukaryota > Ciliophora > Oligohymenophorea > Peniculida > Parameciidae > Paramecium > Paramecium caudatum. Next base: position 205,789 of record JMSD01000036.1, read on the forward strand.
TATTCTTCTCTTTCTTCAAAATAATTTCGATCATCCTAGAATTCAACTTGCTGATTTGGGATCGGGTATTGTTATTTCTTTGTCACGTATGGCGAATTATCGAAAGGAGCCGACATTTTTAAAATTCTGTCTGTTATTTAATTTATTCTAGAAAATGAAATACGTGTTATTGGCACTCCTTCTAATACTAGTCATGTCAGGAGAAGACTATTACTCGATTTTAGGACTTAAGAAAGGAGCCTCAGAATAGGAAATCAAAAAGGCTTTTAAAAAACAGTCCCTCAAATACCATCCAGATAAGAATAAAGGCAATGAAGAAAAGGTTTTTTGTGCCTTTATCATAGGCTCAAAAATAATTCCAAAAAATAGTCAATGCATATGAAACACTCAAAGATACAGAAAAAAGAAAAATTTATGATCAATACGGAGAAGAAGGTGTCAATAAACATGAATAATAACAATAATAAGGTGGAGGTTTCTAGAATTTTGGCGGATTTGGTGGCGGATTCGAAGAAATGTTTTCTCAATTCTTTCGTGGAGGTGGCGGAGGAGGAAGACAACAATTCCATTTTAATAGTGGATTTGGGTAGCAGGAATAACATTATGAAGAACCTCAAAAAGAAAATATGTTTGAAAATACCGATGTTTATGTTCTAGAAATGAGTGGTCTGTCAAGATTCTTCAGAAGAGAAGAAGTCTGGCTCATTTATTTTTATAAATCTGACGGAGAAGGCAAGAAACACAAAAAATTAATTGTCGAATTAGCTGAAAAATATGCCGGCATATTCAGAGTAGCAGCCATAGATTGTGAAGATGAAGATGCTCTCTGTGAAGATGAGTTCGAAGTCAGGAGATATCCAGCAGTAGTTATCTACGCAGCCAGATTATCAGCAGAACCATTCAAATATAAGGGCAAGTGGGAATTGAATGAATTGGCAAAAGAAGCAGTCGAAATGATGGAAGACTTCGTTATTGTATTAAGTGGATTCAATTTCTAAGAATTTATTCAAAAATCTAAACCTAAAGTAGTTCTTTTCACAAATAAAAAATCAACACCACCTCTTTTTAAGGCTTTATCCAAAGAATTTAAGGGTAAATTAGAATTCGGAATGATAAGACAGTCAGAAAGACAATTAGCTTAGATATTTAGAGTAACTGAATTCCCAACTCTCATTGTCGCTAATAATGATGAAGATTTCAAAGTTTTTGAATCTGAGTTTAAGAAGGATTAGATAGTTAAATTCTTTAGATAATTCGCCTATGGGTAAAAGACTGCAACAATCACCAAAGAAATATAACAATTAACAAAATAAAACTATGAACAATGTACAGCTAAAGGCAAAGATTTATGTTTCCTACTGTTACTCTAAAATGAAGTAGAAGTAGAAATATTAAAGACAGTCCAATAAAAATATATCAATGATAAGATCTCATTTTATTATGGATTTTTGGGGTATAATTTATTTTAATTAGATAATTATCACCTAAATTTGAAGGAACAAAGAAACATTCATATGCCGTAATAATTAAACCAAAAAGATAAACCTACACAACATTAAATTCATTAGCTTATAATGATGTTATAACATTTATTGATGATGTATTGGGAGGTGGAAAAGAATTCAAAAAGATGGAAAATGCAATAAAGAAAGATGACTTGTGATTTTTAATATAATTTACGTTAATTTTAACAACTAACTTTTAATGGATATAATCAAGAATATAGACAATGAACCCGATCAATAAACTGATTATGACCAATCAGGAGGGCTACCAGAAAACGTTGGAAGAACATTATTCTTCGATTCCAATAATCTCCCTTAGGTTTAGTCTTAAATTAATATTAAGGTTGAATGCTATTACCACAAGGGATACTATATTTCTAATATGTGCAGAGCACCGTAATGTATCATACCACTATGTCCATTATGCATTCACTTGCATTCCAAGGAACATGTTAATGAAGGTACTTATCCAGTATTTGACTCATTGGAAGTACTGTTGAATTAAGCCAGCGATCATGTGAATAACGAACGTATTGAATAAATTAATGTAGTCAAGAAATTCACAAACTCATACTACGATATCAAGAAGCATGTTAACACATTCGAAGTACATGCTGATAAAACAATCAAAAAGATTAGAGAAATTAAGAAACGAATCTAAGATGTTGTTGAATAATTCTTCAACGGACTAGAGAACGAAGTAGAACATAAATAGAAAAAGAATGTAAACAATCAAGAAAGAGATGCTAAACATCTATTGCATATGATTGAAGAAAGATGGAGATCCATGAAATAAATGCTAGCAACCTTCTAATCCAGTGATTGTCTCACTGCACTTATCCCCTATTTTACTACCACTTTCTAAGAAGATAATCATATTTATTACAAAAAAATAGGAGAATATATTAATGCATTCCCAACTGTCAGTAGTGATGTTTAAATTGATTAACATAGAGCGTAAACATACCTTATATATTAGTGCTGAATTGAGTATGTTTTTACAATCCATTATTAAAGTTTAACATACATCTATACCTGATTTCATTGGAGTACATTAATTACCAACTACAAATGTCACAGAAAGCACTAAAATTTAATCATTATAGAGCAGCAGAATTAAGGAACCATTAAGAGTTACCATACCAGAAAAGAAAACTCAATTTGAATCATTTGAATAATCAAGATCTCCTCACCCACAACAGTAGCAAGTTGTTAGAGCTCAAAGAAGTCCTCCTCCTGTTGGGTTTTCATAATCCCTGCCTCCATATCCATAGGGTCCTCATTATCCTCCACCTCCTTCTCATATGCATCCCAATCATTTTGGACCACCTTAGCATTTTGTTCCCCCTTAGAATTTTGTTCCCCCTTATCATAGATTCTGAAATATTTAATATTAATAATGGATAAGTTATTATAAAAAGAAATAAGAAATCATTTCTAGAATGAAAATTACAAAGCCGATGTTATAGACATGATAGAAAAGGATGAAGAATTAATCAAGAAATGTTATGATAAAATGGATGATGTATGGATTATCAGTTATTTAGTGGTAATGCTAAACAGAAGAAGATTTTGTAAAAAAGAAACTGTAATTACTTGGATTATGCGAAAAGAAAGGTTTAGATGGATAAGTGATGCTTTATCCTACCATTAAGAAATAGAGAGTACTTAATAAGGATGAATTCAAAGGAATGGTTGACAGACTATATAAAGTTAAGAAGATGTCAGACAATGACTTCGTTCATCTCAACTAAACAGCAAGAAAATAAATCATACAACATAAAGCAAAGCAATAGAGTCTTTAAAAATAGAAAAATAAAAATACGAAATAAGAATCATTCTTTGATATGATATCCGATAGCTCTGATGAAGGAGTTGATTGAACATTATTTCCATGATTTTTTTTGCATTAAAGTACTCAATTATATGTGAATTATTTAAATGATCGAAGAAAACGAAAAACAACTGTTAAAATTCATCAAAGATCTCTAACAGTAGTATAAGGATTTGATTCTAGATGAAATTATTATTGAAGATATTGAAATCGATTGTCTTACAGAAAGAATACAAATAGAATTAGAAAAATTCCCCCATTTATAGAGTCTATAAATAAATAAATGTGGTTTAAAGAGTCTCGGGAACCTGCCAAAACATACTCCTATGGTTAGATTGTGTTTTGATCACAATTAATTAAGTGGAAAAGAATTAGCTAAATTGAGTCAATATCCTAATCTTATTGCATTATCAATTATTGACAACAAATTTGAAAATATGGATGACATCAAATAATTAGCATTGTGTACTCATCTATCATAATTGAATGCCTACAAAAATCCTGTTGCTGATTAACCAAAATTCAGACAAGAAACCTTTGAATTGTTAAGTAGTCTCATATTGTTAGACAATCTATCCAAAACAGGAGATGAAATCCAATTGAATGAGGACATCAAAATTAACAAGAATGTTACACTCATTGACCCTGTTCCAGATTTGGATAAAAGAAAAATAATTTCTTGATTTTATATATATAATGCCAGAAACACGATTATATCGAAAATCAGTCACTCATTTTATTGTTAGTAATACAGTTTCATTACTATACTGCATTGCCAAAATTGGTATTGGAGCTTATCTTCTATATCCTAAGGCTGGTTGTGAATATACTACCTTTAGTGAATATATTAATGATGATATGCTACATTTCTGGATATTCTACTTATGTTTACATTCTGTATTTATGATCATGATTCATTTCAACTTGGTCAAATTTATATCAAATCCAGAAAATAGACTCCAACTTGCATAAAAACTAGACTAAATCATCGATCATTAAGAAAATTTTTAAGCAGAATTTTTTGAAGACTCAAAACGAATCAGCATTTTAACTCGATAAATCAAATATGAAGTTTAAAAATCTAATTGGTGCGGTAAATGGACTGCCCGTCTCTTTGGATTACTTTATTAAATACTCTTTATAGCAGGTGTAGTCATGTTTTGGAAAGATGGAATTAACACTACAGATTGCCATTATTTATAATCTTACTTTATGTTAACTATATTGATATTATGTCTCTATCAATATATTGATTTATACATAATATCAATATTTGCTATCATATTTTCACCTTGTTTAGTCTTTTTTGGAGTTTATTATTGTGCATAACAGTATTATAATTTGATATTTTAGTTGCGCAAAATAGTAAGAAAGAGAAGAAATCAGATAAAGATTATAACCAATAGAATACAACCCGAGAAGTGTTGAAGGAGATGCAGAATGTGCTATTTGTAGATGTGCCTATGAATTAAATGAAAAAATCCTCACACTTGAGTGTAGTAAATTCCATCATTTCCATGAAACTTGTATAATGGTATTCTTATAAGTTATTTAGTCATGGTTAAATGTTAATAGAACCTGTCCTCTCTGCAGAAAACCAATTTGAAATTTATTATTTATCAAATAAAACTGAATAAACTCAAAGGTGGATATTCTTATTACTTTTTCTATTTCACTTCCTTCACTGGTAATTTTGCATACTTAAATTGTGAAGGTTCATAGGTAATCCACTTGAACATTCCATAGCTAAAAACGACTAACAATATTAGAGGTATTATTGTAGCCATAAATATTACCCCTGGTACAGATTTAAATATAGCATATTCCCCTGCCAATTTATTCTCTGTTATTGGTTGCAATACAAATGTCAAATAATCTATTATTCCTGACATCCATTTAAATATTAGAGATTATTAAGGAGGTCCCTGTTCCATTAAATTCAATGCACCCTACAAAGTATGTCTATTGGTAAAAGCATTACAAGACGACAATAATATAATTGCTATTATAAGTTATTTCATTAATATTCACATCACTAAACACAAACATACTAAAACACTCCCAAATATACTATAACCATTCAAGTCCTCATGCAATATCAACACATCAAACACATAACTAAACAAAACCTACGATTATCCAATCAAAGACATCCTATTCAATTTACCTATTATAAAGCAACGATTCATGAAAAATTAAGCCAATCCTCCAAATAAACCATTCATTGCCAGAAAACACCATTCATGGAGTGAGGGCCATTTAAGGGGAGAGTTGCTAAACAGCTAGTAAGTCATCGGTATAACTATGTTGTAAAATGAAAAGTATTGCAATATAGCTATCTAATGCACTGATTTAGCTAAGTTTGATATTATAACCTACACTACTGATTGTGTTACAGATGAAAATAAAGCCAACATTACCCCCAAAAGATGCCACTCATAACTTCCATGAACTTCATGACCCAATAATTGCATGAAAAAAGGCGGTCTCGCTATAAAAATTACCCCAATCATGCAAATCCCTATCACAACAATCAATTTGCAAGACAATTTATCAGTTTTAGTAATGTAAGCAGCAATTAATGCCGTCCACAACGGAGAAATTTTCGAGAGCACTATCACCTCCGAAGACTGAATCAATCTGACAGCCCAAAACCACATAATTGTCCCTATTCCTCCACATAATCCTCTCAGATGCAATTTTTAAATCTACTTAGGAGGATAACTATCCACTTCTTTGTTTGCTATGAATTTCAGTACGACCAATAATTGCAAAGATCTCGTATAAAGAACCTGATTCGGAGAGACGTTTGGCATAAGTTTAATAGTTAATGCAGTTGCAGCAAATAAGAAACTTGATAGCAGACAGTACAAAACAGGGAAGAAAGTCTTGTGCTTATTCTCTAATTAAGGGATATTCATTATTTATATAATATGTTATTGAATACATTAAAATAAACAATTGGAGGACTTGAAGTGATTCAACGACATCGTAATATTTATACAGCTATTGTACATACTAATCAATCACTTGATACACCCTTATCAGAAATGAAAACATAAATTATTAAAATGTGTGCAGAAACACCAAAATTTCCTGTAGATTTCGAATTATTCAGCTTTGTCAAAACATTTTGTAATGCAGAATTTACAACTGGCAACCAAATTCTACAATTCGAGGATAATATGTGGCCTTTTTTATTCAAATAAAGAGAAGAATTTCAGTAGATTAAAGGAGAAAATCAATTAATTAGAACAAATTTTGTAATTTCCAAAAAGCTAAGCACAGAATAAATTCAGAGTCATCCATTTTTTTCAACTCCCAATTTTACAAATTATATCACTAATAATGAAAATATAGATAAAAGTACTTTTATTTTACATTTTAGATCTCATAAATTCCAAATAAAATATTATTGTCCCATCTTTTTAGAATTTTAGTGAGGCTTCTACTTACTTTTTGAATTTACTTTAGCCAAAAGCGAAAACCTTTTTTGATATTGGACCATAATATCTGAATCAAATAATAGATAAACTTGATTTATATATTATTACATTATATTCAGGAGAACTAGATAATCAATTCAAAGTTGGATATATGCCTGGATTTGATGAAGTTTAAAAATACCTTAAATTAACTTATAAATCAGAAATCATAGCTTAGCATAAAGGGCATATTTAATTTTTAGTGTTTGAGAAATGAAAATTAATATCAATTACTTTTAACTCTTTTAGGCTTTTTCGAAATATATATTTCCCTATAAATTGTATTCATTATCAAACTAATCATTCTTGGCTTCTACTCAACTACTTTCTTGGTCTATTCAATATGTTTCTTCAATGATGTTAAATAAGATTATGCCATTTACGTAATCTAATCATTTAATTAACCATATCTTCTAACATCCTATTACAATAATTTTAAAAAAGGAGCAATAACTTACTCTGAAATCAAATCTTTGATAATGGTCTTTTAACCAAAGTCTGGTTCATCTTGGTAAAGTTAGGGTAGTATTTTTATTTTATTCCAATTCACTGAATCCCAATTAAATTTTAATGTTATTTCATTTTAATGCCTAAATATCATTAATCTTATACCTTTCTAAAAATATGTAAGATAATATTGACCCTAGTATAAATGCATTTTTATGAATAAAATACAAAACTTCTTGATTCTCCTAATCTGGATAGTATTCGAATGCTTTGAAGAATATTTGAAAAACTATTGTTCTAATCAATATTAAGCCCTCAATTATCATTAACTGCAAAGATTCACTTATCTTACCAATTTATCCTAATGTATTGAACCTTATTTTTTCAGCTTCATATTAAATATAATATTCAAGTGGTGGGAATTACCCCTACATGGATATACTCTTTAAAAACTCAAAAAATAATGAGTGCAAATTATCTGTCTTTAATTTGTTTGCTGCATTTAAAAATTTCAACAGAAAATACTAAATTATTAACGATAGTACATATATTTTTTCTATTTTTATTTTATTTTCTTTATCATTATTTCTCTCAATCTTGAAATCAATTTTATTATTCAAAAATTCAATAAGGGTTGATTCTAAGACTTCCTCATATTATCCTAAAATATAATCAAGAATATCCGGTATTTATTTGTCTCTTTCTCTACAAAGTTTGATTTTTTTCGATATTTCTGAGTTTAGAGTTTTAACATAATAGGAAATAAAAATAACTGATGCTTTGAAGATTCTAAATTTTTTCGAAGAAACTGGTAACTTCTTTTTTTATTTTCTAGGCAACAATTATTTTGAGGAATGGTCACTACTCCTGTTATTATCTGAATTCTTTGAACGATGCAAAGAGTTCTAAAATTCTCTTTTCATTTGTTACTCATTTAATTCTGCCTCTTTATGCACTTTAGGTTTTTTAATTTCATTTTTCAACAAAAGATTATCTAATTACTGTTTAACTTAAGTATTAATTTGTTATTATATTTAAGGCTACTATTACATATATTGATAATTTTAGGGAACTTACTATTATTATAGCATTTAAGAATAATTCAGTTGTTATTAACCTAACATAGCAAATCTCGAATTTTGCAAACTTTCATGAGGATACATTATTTTATCTCCTGGGAGAATAGTAGGCTTCGGCTTACCAATATTCATTATCATATCAATCCTTTACTATCGTATCTCATCCCTTCTTTTAGATGCATCATAATCAAATCCCATTTAAATTTGAGACTCCATGGGCCAGGGAATAAGAGTAAATGGTAATGGAATAACTGGCTATTTAAAATTTATCAATACCATTCCAGGTTAAGCCATTGGTATGCTTTCAATTTATGATCTTGTAAAAAGTGATGAAGGATGTTCATGTTAGTTAAAATGCTAAATTCAGTATATTATTACTTATGGTTAATATTATATAGACTTTTTTAATTATTATCTGTAATCTTCTTTTGCATATCTCTCTCTAGCAACCTACAATCCCAATAGTAATTGTTAATCATAATTATACATTAAATAATATCAAAATTGTTGCTTTTTAGAAAGAATGACAGGCTCCTCACTATCTAAATGATATACTATCCCTAATACACCATTGGTCATTCCATAGTACTTCCATTTTGGATCATATTCATCAGGTATTTTAAACTTTAATTCAAAACTTCCTATCTTTCTTTCCTTCCTGAGATATGTTGATTTATTTTTGCAATAGTACATTTTCTTATACCCACGAACTATTGTTGTTACATTTTAACGATAAACTTCAATCTCATCCACTGAAACTCCTGGTAAATCAATAAGTATCACATACTGATCTCCTGAAATAATATCTATTTAAGGTTCGAAATCATCTTCATCAGGGGTTGGGTTAGGTTTTGTAGGCTATGCAAATTTAGGTGAAGAAACACCTAACCTTACTATTCTTTTCTCATTTTATAAATGAGTATCCTGTGATTGTAATTTAATTTATTTTTTCAGTAAATTACTCATCTTCATTTCACAAACCTCAATTATATTTTCTACTTTTAAAAGTTTCTTTTGATGAGGTACCACTACCACTTTCAACCAATACTTTAAAAGACTATAAGTCCATGGATTTATACTTTTCCCAAGATCAGAACTATCGTTTACTATGCATATGTGTCTACTGGTTTCAGTATTAAACCATAATACCGATTTTGTTTCCAATTAATTTGTAAATGGATTTATTGCCTCTACTGCGGACTTTTATATGTTCCCCTCTAATATTTTTTCAATTTACACTTACCAGACATGTTCAATCAAATTAGGAGTATTCACATCCCTCAAATTATGAACAACTATTATTTCTTTAAATGTCTTCAAAGATCCCTACAATTTCCGAGCCAATTAATCCAGATAGCGTACCTCTATACTCGTAAAATCATTCACCACACAAATAAAGTAATCAGTCAACTCAAATACCACCTCCAATATTAGAGTCTCCGTTTACTACTTCTCCTTCATATTTTTCATATTTTCAGGAGCATAACTCCCTGCTGTATCAATCAAAACAAATTGATTATTATTGTCAACAATACATTGCTTAAAACTTATTCCCTTAGTCGTTATCTTTGAACCAGTTGGCAGATTCTGACTCGAAATTTGATTCAAGATATGTGTCTTCCCCTTATCATACAGCCCCAAAACTGCAACTCTTGCCCCTTTAAGTTCAGGATGGTTGAGTAAAAGCTACATTATTTCACAGATTACCTTCCAAGTAGAATTCATGTTTAAGTCAAGAATTAGATCATATATCTATGTATCGATATTCGATTGCTAGATTTAGGGTTTTTAATCATTTGTTATAATGTTTGGAATTTCGTTACTCTTTTCTATTTGAAGAGGAGTATTGAGAACTGCTATAATACTGAGGGTTTCTTGACATCTTATTTTTAGTTCATAATGCAATGCCTCATAAAGATCGAAAAAATCATCTATTGTGGACATCTTTCTAAACATATTCCCGAAAGTGTCCAATAAATCCAAATTCTCTTTCAGCAAGTTGCCCAACATTGATAGACAACTGCGAAATGCATCTTAGTCCTGAATCACGACAATTAGGTTACCAATTTATTTTCACATAAAGTTTGGGAACTCATAGTATAAAACGAAATTTATTAACTTTCCTGGGAAATTTATAATTATCTGATAACGATGTCCAATCTAAACAAAAAAAATACTAAATATACCTCACTTACAAGTTCCTACCAAGGACCACCAGGACCTGCAAGTTATGATCCAAATTTAGATGTATCCCACACAAAACCCCCAAAATGGACAATCAAAGGAGGCAATTCAAGAGAGATTCCAATCATTAAAAACCTCCCTGGACCAGGATAATATGATCCTAGACCACAAGAATCATCAATAAAAGCCTTAATTTTAGGAAAACATTATATCATGGATAATACATCTAAACCAGGCCCCGGATAATATAACACAGAACAATCACAATTATCAAGAATCGGATTCAAAATTGGAAATGGTAAAAGATACATAGAGGACAAATCAAAAAGTCCTGGACCAGCCGATTACAATAATACAACTTAAAAACATATCCCTAGTTATAAGTTAGCCAAGGAATCAATTTCAGAAAAGAAAATTCAAAAAACAGTAGGCCCAGGGTCCTATAACATTCCCTCATTAATGAGAACTGACATTGGATGTATTATTATACCTAGAAGAGATAAAGCAATATCTCTGATTACACCTGCACCTAATGCTTATGATACAACCACTAGAGAAAGAATCAAATCATATATTATTGGGTAAAGTAAAAAGGAAACCAAAAAATCAGTATCTCCAGGGCCTGGGGACTACGAACCTCTAAACACTAAGGAGAGTTTAGGTTACTCTATTGGAAGAAGCAAGAGATCCTCCTTAAAAATGGAACAAATTCCAGGACCAGGAGCCTACAAACTAGTTAAGCCCAGCTATGCTCCAAAGTACTCAATTTTTTAGAAACACAAAGAAAGATTGAATACTGAAGGACCCGGCCCACAATCATACACAATCGGGGAATTTAGAGATTCAAAGTCTGTCATTTTTCCACATGCAAAAAGAGATAGTTAAAGTAAAGTTTCAATTCCTGTATGAATTTATCTAAATTAGGGACCTGGAGATTATGATACAGAATAGAAAGTCAAAAAACCACAAGTCAGCATTATTTTTGGAAGAGAAAAAAGGTCATTTAGTACAGCCGAAGCCCAATTCGTTCCTGGCCCTGGACAATATGACGTAAAATATACTTTAAGTTTAAAAAGAAATAAGTGATTCTATATATAATAATGCAAATTTACATATTATTTGTGACTACCTTTTTGGTATGGGCAGGTGATTATGATTTCACTTAAACAATGTACTGGTTTGAACATTAAAAAGTTGATCATTACAATAAACTCAATTTAGATACCTTCAAATAAAGATATTGGACTGTTGAAGAAAACTTTAATCCACAAACAGGAGCTGTTTTATTCTAAATATGCGGAGAATATACATGTATTCTATTGTTCTATCATAGGTCCAGGAATCATGTAGGAGAGACTTTTTATTATTCAATTGGCTAAATAGTTCAAGGCATTGATTATAGTCCTTGAACATCGATATTATGGTCAATCTATGCCTTTAGGAAAAGATTCATTAAAAGATGAAAATCTCAGATTTCTTAGTACAAGACAGGCTTTAGATGATCTTGCTTACTTTTAGAAATTTATGATTCTAAATGGAAAACACGGAATCAAATCCCATAATCCATGGATAGCCATTGGTGGATCATATCCAGGTGCCTTGGCTGCATGGTACAGATATCAATATCCACATTTGGTTATAGGAGCATTAGCTTCATCCGCTGTTGTTAAATCTATTACTGATTTCAAGTAATTTGATTCATAAGTTTATTAATCGGCTTTAAAGTCAGGGTAAGAATGTGCAGATGATATTTAAAACATGAATAAATATGCTGAAGAATAAATCCTTAATGCTGCCACCAAAGAGGCTTTTAAACAATCTTTTGGGGCAGAAAAATTGAATGATCTTGAATTTTTATTTTTCTTTGCAGATTCATAATTACTTATCATTTAATATGGAGGTAGAACTGAATTATGTAAATAATTGAAAGGAAAAACAATTGAATAACAAATTGAATATTTCAGAGGTGTTATTGAAGAAGATGGCTACAAAGAATATGGATCATATTATTTAAAATAAGATAATTATGATGAATAAAACCTTACACCATCCAGATAATGGATGTATTAATGTTGTAGTGAATTAGGATGGTGGTAAACAAGCCCTACTGAAAATAGTGTCAGATCCCCTCTTATAAATCTCCAATTTTATAAAGATTTTTGCAATGACATCTTTGGTGACAATTTCTAAAACATATTCCCAGATGAAGACTGGGCCAATGCTAAGTTTGGAGGTGATAAGCTGGAAGTCAGTAATTTAATCATGACTAATGGTAATGAAGATCCTTGGAAATGGTCAAGTGTTCTAAAAGATCAAGGATCAATAAAAGCTTTTGAAATAAATTGTGATAATAGTGGACATTGTGTTGAATTATACACTCCATAAGATGATGATTGTGAATAGTTGAAATAAGTTAGAACAAAAATTATTGGTTTATTCTAACAATGGATTGATGAACATTATTAGAAATGATCATACAGATATTAATCTATCATTTTCCCATTATCCTAATTAAACATCTTATCCTAAACAAAACTAAGAATTGCCATTTTTTTAATGGTTTAAGAATTAGCCTAAATTTACATTAAATATACCTTTAAAGAATTACCCCTTATTCCTGTATGTTAACTCTCCACTACCCTCAAATTTACCATCTTTCATTGCACCCTTATATTCTTTTACATTAATAGACTAATTCAAATATTTAACTACACCATTTACAAAATCATTTTTCTCAAAAATACCCTCCAATTCATACATTCCTTCTTTATATAATGTTCCCTTTCCTTATCTTTAACCTTATCTAAAATTGCCTTTAAATATCCATCCATCAGATTTGAGTATTTCTACCCCAAATCCCTCTTATTCACCATTAACCCATTATCCTTCATAAGTAGAACCATCTTCAAGTGTCAGAGTCCCTTATCCATTAGGTTTTCCATTTTTATATTATCCAATATAGTATTCATTACATTAATAAAATGTAGCCCCAAATCCAGATTATTTATCATTTTTCCAATTACCAATATAATATTCTTTAATATCTTCGTCCTAATTCTATGAATGCATCGTAAATTCCCCTACTCCCTCTCTTTATCCATTGCTCCACTCCCCTGAGTATGTTCCTCCAATTAATCCACGAAATGGCTGTGTCTTAGGTCTTTTTTATATTTCCAACACTTAATCAAACATTTTCTTTAATTCTGAATCTATTTAAAGAGCTTTTGATCTATTTTCAATTATAATTTTATCATTTTTTTTATTGCTATCCAAATGTTTAATAATGCATTCAATTTATGAAATTACATCTTATTTAGGCTTTTCAAACTTAGAACCAAAGACTCCCATTTTTTATAATTTAAATTAATAAATGGGCTCATTGTGTTAGAAAAGGGATAATATAATAAATTGGCCATGTCGCAGCTATCCAAGAGATTCCACACAAAAAGCTACATTCACAGTGATCCCCGAAGAAGAATCAAATATCTATTCACAATATGATCGATCTAATTTCACTGCCAGTTAATTCTATTAGAACCCTGATAGTGTGGTATTTATTTGAAATAAAGAAGAGATAAACAATCATATTAGGAAATTTAGTTAATGAAGAAAATAAATTACAAATTGTTAATGTTTACATTTCCAAATTACTATCATCACACTCAATCAAGTATTTAGGTTACTATAAAGAGGCTGACAAATACCATAAACAATGCATATGAAGTATCTTTACAGAGTTCTAATCCAGAATTATGTTGCTATTACGAATGGCACCTTGCCGCTGACTCTATTCCAATCCGTTCTGGTGATTAAATTGATGTATTTTTAATATAATTAGCTCATTCATGTACTGACGGGACGATGTCTTAAAGCTACAGAGCTTGATGAAGAATCTGTTGTTTATTGCGGTTATGGAATCGGACGTTGTTGGACAATTGAATTTGAAGATACCTACTTAAAAGAAGGAGCTATATTCGAATTAAGGCATAACGAAATAGATAAATATCTCTCATTTATCAATAAAAAAGCCAGTCTTTCTCACAATATGTAAGTGTGCTTAAATGATAATGAGGGGAGGAATAATTATTGGAAATTGTTACCATTATAATGATTATATAAAATATGCTAATTCGATAGGCTTAATTGTACCTCAAACACACCCCCAGATTCTATCATGGTGGCCTCAAAGATCAGGATCGCATCTTTACTAATGTATATCGTGATGGTGATCCCTACATCACTGGAGCACTTCGCAGAGTAAATATTGTAGGTATTCTTAGGGAGATTGGCACCGAACTAAGGATATCTTAACCATGGGACAAGATTGGATTATTGATGAGATCAAAAAAAGTGGTCTTAGAGGTAGAGGTGGAGCAGGATTCCCAAGCGGATTAAAATACTCCTTCATGCCCAAAGTCAATCCTGATGGAAGGTGATTTTTTACCTCATATTAGGCCCTCCTACTTAGTCATCAATGCCGATGAGTCCGAACCAGGCACATGCAAAGATAGAGAAATTTTAAGACATGACCCCCATAAATTAGTTGAAGGAGCACTCTGTGTTGGATTCGCCATGAGAGCAAGAGCAGCCTATATCTATTGCAGAGGAGAGTTTTGGGTCGAGGCTAATGCACTCCAATAAGCAGTCGATGAAGCCTACAAGAAAGGATTCCTTGGCAAAAATGCATGTGGCAGTGGATATGATTTTGATGTTTATGTTCATAGTGGTGCAGGTGCATATATTTGTGGTGAAGAAACTGTATTATTGGAATTTATTTAGGGATTAATTGAATCATTAGAAGGAAAACCAGGAAAACCCAGACTTAAGCCACCCTTCCCAGCCAATGCTGGACTTTGGGGATGTCCTACAACAGTGACCAATGTTGAGACAGTCTCAGTATGCCCAACCATATTAAGAAGAGGAGCAAATTGGTTTGCATCATTTGGAAGACCAAATAATAGAGGAACAAAACTATTCTGTATTAGTGGTCATGTTAATAATCCATGCACTGTAGAAGAAGAAATGTCCATCCCACTTAAAGAATTAATTGAAAGACATTGTGGTGGTGTCAGAGGAGGATGGGATAATTTGAAATGCATCATCCCAGGAGGATCATCTGTCCCAATGTTACCAAAAGAAACTTGTGAAACAGTCTTAATGGATTTTGATGCCCTAAGAGATGTTAGATCCGGTCTCGGAACAGCAGCAGTCATTGTTATCGATAAATCTACTGACATCATTGATGCCATCCTTAGATTAAGTAAATTCTATAAACATGAATCATGTGGACAATGCACTCCCTGCAGAGAAGGAACTTCTTGGTTAGTTGATTTATTAGAAAGAATGAAAGTTGGAAATGCTGATTTTGCAGAAATTGATCAATTAGAGGTTATAATATTTAATATTTTAGGAATTAACTTATCAAATTGAAGGACATACTATTTGTGCATTAGGAGATGCTGCTGCATGGCCAGTACAAGGATTGATTAGAAGTTACAGGGAAGAAATTGAAGAAAGAATAGAAGACTATCATGCAAAACATCCCGTCAAATCCAGATAATTACGTAGTCATCCTTAACATCATCATTGATATACATATACAATATACACATCACCATTTAGGAATTGTTTATGCTCTCTTCTTCTCTCTCCTTAGCAATTCCACACTCTTTCTCTTTGCTTTTTCATCTAACACTTATTGTATTTTTTCTAAATCATCCTCTTTTATTTTATATTTATCCAATATAACCTTATCCTTTACTTCTTATTTCTTCATTTCTATTTACTCCTTTTACAATTATTCTTTCAACTTTTTATTTTCAAATTAAAATTACGAATCTTGGCTCTCTTCAGCTAATCTGCTCTTCTTAACATTATTGATCTAATTTTTGTTTTTGTTCCAATATGTAATTTTGTCAAATATATTTCGTGTTTTGTTGCTTAAGCTCTCATTTCTTTGCTTAAATGTTTCAAGAAATCTGGATTATTAATTTTCTTTGAAAGAGCCTTAATATTTTTAGCTAATTCTATTGTTTTTTTATTTTCATATTCTGAAATATCCCTCTAATATGTTAAATTTTATTATGTTATATCTGTTGTTGAGGATTGAGTTATTATTTAACTAGAAGATGAAGTTAATTCACTATTTGATTAAATTAATTATAGTTTTCTGTTTCTATCAAACTTTATTATCTTTGTCCATTATCCACCCACTAAAGGCTCAGCCAATAATACCCATTTATTTTTATCAAAAAACTGATACTAATCACTCGATATTAATAAATAACATTGCTGACAATTATGTTCCATGAATGTAATCATTTTATGAAATTTATCCAAATTCACAGTTCTTCCCCAAGGTGGGTTACTGATTACAATAAGATTTTCTCTCTATACATTATTCTTTATAAACTCCGAGTACATACTTTTATAATCTAATTAAGCAACACTCAAATTTTAATATGATTTACATCTTAATTGTGGTGATTATTATCTTATGATTCTCTTTAAACTCGGAAAGTCATCCAAGTTCCTATAAAATCCTTTTAATTAGTCAACATCAATATCATTTGCCAAAAGATTAATCTCCAACTCTTTTAGAGGTTCTTCCTTATAATAATCCTTGAAAATTGGAAGTTAATATAATGGTAGAAATTAACCCTTTCTAATGGTTTTACCCATTTCTCGTGCCAACAATGTCAAGATTAGAGTCCCAGACCCACAAAACGGATCCCATATTGTAGTACCTTTCGTCACTTGACAGTAGTGCAGAATAGCATCAGCTATATTTTCCGATAATGAGGCATTGTTTGCATACTTCTTAAAACCAAATTTATGAAGACTC
>JMSD01000036.1:223675-234221 GCA_000715435.1 Paramecium caudatum
CATTGTTTGCATACTTCTTAAAACCAAATTTATGAAGACTCTCCAAATGCAATTGAATGTATAATGTTATGTAATTTTAATACAAGTATGCATTAATTTATAGTGGAATCTTAGGTGAAAATACATCACTACACTCAGTTCTCTACTCATTACCTAATAACAATTATTTATTCTCTATAAGACTCTTTCTATTTTGTATATTATCTTGAATGTAATTCGTTATCACATCTTACCAACTTGAGCTATGGTTTCTATTGCATCTCTTTACACTTAATCTTATATTAAAATTTGCATTCAATGGAATGTAAGGATGAAGCTAAATTTACCTCATATTGTTCGTAAACTCTCTCATGTTTCTAGCCTAAATTGGACGATTTATTCTCAAATTCAAATATGTGATACAAGTTGGTTTATAAAGTAGGTTATGCAAATTTTCCATTGTTGTCGTAAAAAATACAGCAGAACTAGGATATATTGCTAAGTTAAGGATATTTATACGTAATCTATTCTTTGTTGCAGATATATTGAATCTACTCAACTCCTCCACCAATACATTTTGAAGTCCCGGTGAAGTCCAAGCCAAAAATTTATAAGCAGACATAAATTTAATGAAAAAATAAACTGGCAGCAGCCAAAACAGTTCACTTGGATTCAATAAAACTTAAGTCTACAAACCACAAAGTGACACTTCCAATCCATTAGAAAAGACTCTAAAAAGTATTCCCACCGATCGAAGAATGCTCATTTAAAATTTTCTAGGTATCAAATTTTCGACTTCTAGACTCTAATACCGAAATGCATCCTCATAATTAGAGAGTGTTTAGCAAAACAATGACAGTTGAACCTGATGAGCAAATCAAATTTGAATCCATTCCAGGAGTGTTATAACAGAAATAATTTAATTATGGCAATGTCTATAAGAAGTAATCCAAAAAACCTGCCATCGTGATCGTATAATCACTGGTCAGAAGGTTCCTAGCTAAGAAAAGAGTCCACGAAAGGAAGAAATACTTTTAAAAATTATTAAGAGAAGACAACAAAGTTACCATTGTCGATCAATGGGTAAAAGATGAAAAATAATGGGCTCAATCTATTTTATCCAAATTTAAAAACCAAAACCAGAGATCACATAAAGAAAGACAATATCAGGGCTAGATAAAAATAATCCATTCTATCATGCTTAAATCGAAATGATGGGTGAAATGGGAATTTTAGAAAAGGAAGATTTTATAGAAATTAATCCTGCCACTGCCTTTGTTAATAACGTACCTGATGATATCAAAATTAAAAAAATGCCACTCACAAGGCTACGACCCAAATCAGTAGGTCTCAGTAGACCAAAAGTTTTGCCCTTCTCATTACCAAATGATGGGTGTCAGATTTGGAAGGCTTTGTATAAGAAAAAATATGGAAAGGAGAGTCTCCATGAAATATCCATGAAAGAAATTAAAATTACTGAAGATTATATTAAGATAGAAAACCAAGAAGCACAAAAAGATAAAGCCAGATTGAATAAGGTGCATAAAATCCTAGAGAAGGAAATGCCAAAAGTTACGAAATAAAAGAAAGGATCTCAAAAAAAAGTAGAAGATAGCATAGGCGAAGAAATCGACGATGAAGTAGCCAATTCTGAAGAATAATCAGAAATTAAAGATGAAGTTGAAGAAGAAATTCCAGAAGAAGAGGAGGAACCCATAGAGGAGATAGAAGACATTCAATCTGAGACTCAACAATCTCAAATTAAAGAAGATTCAATTCCACAAGATTCTTCGATTATTCGAGAATCAGTTCCTTCTGCATAGAAAAGTTCAAAAATAGTCAAGGAATCTATCCAAGAAGAATATGGAGATGATTTTGAAGATGAACAATCACAAAAAATGAAAACATAACACTCATAATATGAAGAGGATGAATTTGAGTCCTATCACAGCCAAGGGGATACCCATAGAAGGAAAATTACACCCAAGTCAGCTACTCAAAAAATTGAACCATCATCATTTGTTCCAGAAGTTAAATCTGTACCAATTGAAATTGATCCAGGTTGGACTACTAAAAGAGCAAAACAAGAAGCAGAAATCTTATTAAAGAATTATACTGAAAAGTATTCATAATTGAGAGAAGTTGAAATTAATGATGATGATTTTGAACCATTAAGATAAGAACATAGAGATTTGAAATTTATTCAATAATAAGTTAATAGTCTAATCACACATACAGGAGATTTTTATAGTGGATGGAAAAATTAACCAAATGCTTAACCTAGTGCATCAGCTGATTAATTATATGCCAAATTTTAATACGAATTTCAGAGACTACTATCCATGAATAGTTTAGGGTCAAGATTTAGTAGAATTCTATCATCAACTGTCGTCAAAGATATACCAGCCGCCAATGTCAAAAATATCATGAGTGGAATAGAGTAATAGATGCAGATCGTTTAATAAGTTCTTTAATCTGTTCTCTTTTAAGTTTAATAAATTTTTGAAAGCAAATCAGTCATGGAAGAAATGAGACTACAAAGAAAAGAAATGGATCAAAAATTATAATGGCTCTTATTTAAGTAAGATAAAATTATTAATAATCAATTGGAAAAACAACTCTAAGAAAGAGATAAAGATCTCAAAAAGTTTATTGCTGCTCTATTTGAGAAATAACGTTTGGAATTAGGAAATCGTAAATTAGCAGCCACTGTTGATCCAAATTCCCTTTCCGAAGCATTACTCAAAAATCAAGGTCTATTCTCTTATAGATTCGATCAATCAGCCCAATCTAAGAAAGAATCCAGCATTGGCAAATAAAAGGACAAAAGAAGTGTTAAAGAAGAATCTTATTATCAACCTGATTTTGAAGAAGAACCTTCAGAAAGAATTAAAACTGAAAAATCAGAGTAAAATTTATATGAATCATCATATTAAAACAGCATTTCTGTTGATAAGGAAGTTGAAGAAGCCTCATAATAATCTGAAATTGAATGGTAAAATGACATTAATCTCTTCGAAAATACTTAGAATTCTTTTGTTGACAAAAAGGATGTTGATGCTCAATAAATCGTTGATTATCTAACAGAAATGCTAATGAAAGAAATTCAATAAGACATGTTTCCATAAAGAGGATAATTGCAATTATCCTAAGTCAAAAATGATTCATCTCAATATAGTGAATCCTTTGAGGAGGAATCAGCTTCTGCATCAAAGGAGATAATTCCTGAACCTATTTAACCTGCAGTAATCAAAAAACCATAAAAAGTTGAAGAAAAGATTGATGATTTCGGTATGGGGGGACCTGCCATTAATAGAGATGAGTTATCTAAAGAATTTGATCTATCTGATAAATCTTCATTGCCAGAACAATCAGAAGATAAAGAAAAGGGCAAGGATGTCAAACTTGTTTGTGATTCGAGATATTAAGCATTTGTTTAAGACATTTTAAATAAATATGGAAAGGTATTGGAGAGTAAATAGAAGCCTATCTTAACTAAATTTTAATCTATTGTCAAACAACATAAAACACAAAAATCATAAAAATAGACTCTCGGATATTTATTATCCACATAATTTAAATTTATTGAAGTTAAATAAGTTACTGAATAAAATGCCTTTTAAATTGTGTAATCTCTCGAAGAATAACTTGCTGATTAACTTTTAAAATAATTAAATGAAGTAATTTAATCATAATATTATAGTCATCTAAACTTGATGTTATTTAGGGGTTAAAATAGGCCAAAGTAGCTGTTCTTAAAATTACGGAAACTCGTATACCAGTTGATGCTATGAATTCAGATTACACATTTTAAGAAATCTACAATCAGGGTTGTAGAAAGCCTCCACTTAAAGAATGTTTATTTAGTGAAGAATTGGGTGATGTTTATGTTCAGGAAGAGGCTGAAAGATTGGGAGATGAAGTATAATATTAATCAATCCTTAGGCTTGCAATCATATTGTAAGATAATTACTAGCAAACACAATGGGAGAATTCGACAAAATAATGGAAAAAAGGAGAAAATGAAAAAAATGAATATATATATTTTCCTTATAGTTATGAAATTAATATAGAATATAATTGGATATAGAATAATATCAGTGTTAAAGTTAGGTAACAACTTTATTGATTGTTTTCATGAATTTGTAAAACCCAACAGCATGTTAGTAACTTCCATTAGCATCCAATACTTTTTCAGGGAAAGCAATTCCAAATCCAAAATTGTTGTTGATTTCTCTTCCACCATAAACCAATGTCATTTTCTCATCATCATATCTAATTTTCTCATCTCTCAACTCCACATCATTTATAATGATAGATGGTAATGAACATCTTTAAAATCCAGTGGCAACAACTACTTTTGTACAAAGAGGAAGAATATTCTTATATTCATCTGAATGAACCTCAGTAATACATTTTGGCTTCTCACCCAAAAGTACCGTTTTTGCCCATTCAGCCACTCTACCTTTGAGTCCTGTTGAATCATTAACTATTCTTCCATCTGGCAAGTATTCGGCTATTATTATGGGTCTTCGATAAAAAATATATATATGTTTTGGTCTGTTAGGTGAATTGTAAAGGTTCATGGCAGCCAATATCCCAGAATGACTATTTCCAAATATAGCCACCGTATCTTCTTGAGTAACGTGGTTATCGACATCAACTAAACTCATAGCAGAATATAAGTTGATTTCACTTAAATGGTTAAACATCTTGTAAATTGAGGGATCAACAGTGTCGATCGAGTTATTCTTAGAACCTGTACAGTGAAACACAAATTCTGTATCAAACTACTTTAACATGAATTTAATACCTAACATTCATTAGTGAAGATGATGTTTGAATGATCATCATTTTCTATTTTATCAACAGTTGATTGTATCTTTTACAGCTTTCCCTTCTCCACTTGGTCCAAGATTTACATTGTCTTTTTAAACATCTCATAAGAGAGTCCAAGCTCACAAGTTGAGTCTGGGTCTAAATTTTAAAACACCTACAAAAATAGTCATTCATATATACATCAGCTGGGTTGTTCTATTCATAGTGTTCCTACAATCCCATACCCTCTAGAGCCTTTAAAATGATTGAAATCTATTATATTGTAAAAAGCTAGTACTTTCGTGTTGGAGGGAATGTGAGAAAATTAATTCAGAGCCCCACAATCAAAGTGGGGATCAACCCAAGCTATTGGGGTGAGATTGTTTTTTAATAATTAGCACACTGTGATGATGCCTGCTGGACCTGCTCCAATTACTGTGGATTTGAAATTCATTAATATTATATCGTTTTTAACAAGTGTCTAATAAAGTGTGGGTTGTCAATTAAAATATGTCACTTTTTAATAATACGTAACTTTTATTACGACACCAAGTTATTTAATTAATTATATTTCTACATATATGCTTATAATTATTAATTAATCAAAAAACAATAATTAACAGAAGAGAACTATGATTATCCCAAAACCGTTTTTGTTGTCCCCAATATTTTATTTAATGTAAAAATAATTAATATAACAGCGAAAAGACACTACACTCATCTAACTTTTAGTATTGATTTGTGCTTGCTTTACCCTAGGAATTGTTGTATTCAAAACTGTTGGATTGCATGGAAAATAGAATGACCTCTCATTTGAATAAGCATCACTAATCGAAGAATAAGCATATTTAGAATAGCAAATCAAAATTCTTCAGAACTCACTCTCATCTCCAAGCTTTTTGGAAGTGAACAGAAAACAACCCAAATCCAACCTCCTTACCCACAATTAAGTGATTAGTGGACAGAATAAATGAAAATAATTATTTTCTGATTTTTTTAAGTATATTTGCAAAAATTTGTTACTATATTAATTAAGAGCATAAATTTTAGAATACCTTAGCATTTGTTTTAAATTTTGAAGTTTTATTATTATGTTAAATAATTTTGCCGCAGAATTACTCAAAGAACTTAATAGCACTAGAACAATGCCTCTCTATCATGATAGCAGCCTAAACCTACTTTTTGAATAGATTACTCAAAATAGTGAATTTTAGGTATTGGAAATGTAATTAAAGAAAGCACCATGTATCAATTCTGAAGACATTCTAAGCATAATTCAGGATCACAGCAAGGATGTTAAATTTCTTTCAGATCACATCATGAAAATCTAAGCCAATGACTTCATACAAAGAATAAGCAGATTAAAAGGGTAAATTATGAATTTAAAAAAAAAGCCGCCCTTCAGAAGAAACCAAGTTTAAATTCAGAATAATGTTTAATAAATTGATGAGTGATCCCACTATACAATTAAAGCATCTCACTCATTGTTACATACACTTATATGAGAATTCAAGTTTTTATTTGATTTTGATTGTGCTCTCCTAAAAATATGTAATAGTAGATGCAGTTACTCAAATGAACACATGTCTCCAAATTAAAGGGTGGTTGGACTATCCCCGTGGTTTGAGCGGAATTTAAATTGTAGATGGCGATTAATATTATGAATTGGATGATCATGAAACTATGTAACAATAAGTTCGTGTGGAGAATAGAGATTTTTGGATCTTTGATTTATTTATTGGAAATTCAAGCACCTCAATTTTACCCCTAATCTCCCAAATCCATGGAAGAGCTCCAGTTATGCAGTTTTTTTGTGAAAAACAAATAGGAGAAATTGAGTTAAAGGAATTTAAATCTCTATTACCATCATCCAATCCAATAAAATTATAATTACTAAGTCTACCAAGTAGAGAACCCCTCTAACCAGTTCGGGCTAATCTTAAGAATAAAATAAATTAAATTAAAAGCCAAAAACAATAAGGATTTTCAATCGAATGTCAACCAAAAGTCCCTCAAAGTGACCTAAAAAACATATAACTCTTCAGGATTGAGGAAAATCAATTTGAATAATCGAGTGCAAAACACAATGACTTGGACAATTATACAAAAAATCTTGAAATGAAATACTTAAATGCAGAAAAAAATCAACCAAAATGCGTTATTGATGGGCTGATTAGTTCAGAATCTTAAATGATGGAAAAGAGTGGAAATAGCTATGTACCATTAACTCATAAAGAATAACCCACTCTTTCAGATATTAGATATTAAACACTAAATACATAGGATTCTGCAATTAATGAACATTTAAATATGCTAGATCCCAAGCAATTGGAGAATATTTATCAAGATTTATGCAAAGAAATGGAAAACCCAATTAACACATAAAATCCTAATGTGTAAAATAATCTATAATAAAGTTAATAAGTCTTCTAAGCCTAACCATCTTATAGCGTGGAATCTTAATATTTTGGTAATTCATAATAAATATTTAACACTACATAACAATAATAACCTATTTGGAATAATTAATGGAATTAGTAATAACCTCAAATATTCTAATAGCAACCATAGTAAATATACCCACAACAATAGCAATTATTTAATTATGCTTAGTATTAAGATTAATATGTTGGATAACAGTAACTAATATAAATGCAATAAATGCAATAGTAATATTAAATGATGTTGTATCATTAATAACTACAATAATATCCAAAAAATTTACAAATAAATCAACAAGAAGAATAATTTCACTTTGATGATCCTTCACAATCTTCACCCCCCAAAAAATGGTCATTTAGTCCTGAAAAACATCATTAGATCAGAAAAAAAGAGCCTCAAATCCAGAATAAACTAAAAATTCTATTAGATACTCTATTAGATAATCTGTAAGATTATAAAAAAAGTCAGAACTCTTCTGTCCTCCAAAAAAAATAATGGAAAAAGAAGGCATTGAGGTGAAAGAAAATGAAGTTCAATTCAAATGTAAATTAAAAATAAATTCCATTCATCCTTAAGACTTTACAGATTTGAAATCTAATAGAGCATAGAAAAAAATTCAAGAAATAGAAACTGGATTACATAGGCAATCTCTAAAAAGTATTCAATTTATTCATAATAGTTTACTCTGAACATAGTTTCAATGCTTTGTATCGAAATGAAAAATTCGCAGATGTGACTCTAATCATAAATGGCCACTCATATAGATCTCATAAATCCGTATTAATATAAGCATCTCCATATTTTCGTTCGTTACTTTTTAATAATTAAACGGAAATTGTCATGAAAGTTGAAGATCTTGGGGCCTTCGATTATGTTTTCAAATACATCTATTTAGGGAAATTAAGTGAGTCAGAATGGAAAGAAATAGGCATATCACTTTCTATACCACTATATCGAATAGCCTAGAAACTTTAATTGATTTTACTCATCGAAACTTTAATCAGCAAAGTTGTCATTCCTATGATGACTGCAGAATATGTTTTGGATTGGTATATAATTTGCTTTAGGAATACTAATCGATAAATCTAATATATATTAAAATATGTTTATGTTTACACTGTAACATTTTTCACATTGCATGGTGTGTAAATTCTAGGAAAATTAAGGAAATAAAATAATATTGATTAATCAGATGGTTTATTAAATTAAGAAATAATTGCAAAATATAAAGATCTTTTTAAAAAGATGACATCTGAAGAATTATATTTTTTAATCCAATAACCTTTAATGCAAACAGATTAAGAAGGCTTAGATAACTTATTATGGATTCTTACCCAAAAAAAAGAATTGTCTCACATAGATTTACTTAATCAACTATCCTTGGATCACGCCCTTAAATGGGGATTTGCATACAAAGATTTTTCCTCCTACGAAATAGAAAAATACTTACCAACTCTAAAAAATTAAATAGTCATATTTTAAGCAAAACTATAAGAAACAAAAAAAAGAAGGAGTTCCATATATGCAGACCAAGAATTTCAATACTCAGAATCCCTGCTTGAAGAATATTCTTTTTAATAAAATAATAAAGGAGTCTGTTCTTTGAATAAAATGGTTTATGAAATGAAAATAAGTGATTATAAAGGTCATTTAATCGTTTCTGAATGTTTTTCATCATAAAGTTTTGCTTGGAGATTATTAATCGAAGTATTTGAATCAACAATATCAATATATCTCCAAGAAAGAGGACCTGTAAAAAATAATTTAAAATTCATGAATCTTGAAGACTTAGAATTAGATGAATCACTCCCTTAATACACAAAGTTGAATTTCATCAGTATTCTACTTAAAATAGTCGTTTGTAGCAATGATAACTAAAGCGATGAAAGATTTTTATATCATACTTTCCCCACCAATTAATATCATTCTGTGGGCTTTTAAAACCTACAACACGACACTTCCAAACTACACATAAAAGTATACATTGAAGAAGACCCAATGCATTCCGCTCTAGTGAATTGGTGCGGTTATAATATTTCAGATGATATCTTAAAATTACCTTACTTCACTCTATATTCATTATTAAAATCAGATATGTTAAAAATAAGCGAAGAAAAACAACTATTAAATCTGTTTTACAAAATCAAAGAATCATAAGATGATATTGATTTACTCATTCTCCCCATTCGCTTTTTTCTTATACCATTGGGCGAAATTTTCAGTCTCTCTAGAGATTGTGAATTAATAAGAAAAAATAAACTATTTCAAAGTATATTAAATTTAATACTAACATTCTATTTAGAAGGAAAAAATCATAATCAAAAACCAAGAAAGCATTATTAAAAAATAGAAAATTAAATCGGGAAAACATAATTGAAAGAATAATGGCTTTAATGGTTAGTTAAAAGTGATCATAAAATGAAAATTAATATTGAAGAATTACAACAAGACCTAAAATCAGTTTAAAAAAAGAAAGAATAAGTTTAACCTACTACTTATAATTATTAGATATATCATTTTACACCATAAAGTAAAACCAAAAAAGATCAAATAACATCAGAATCTCCTAAATGTTCTATATTTTGATATTATAATTATATATAATTAATATCTCTAATACAATTACCTATTGTTGTGAACTTTGCTGTATTAGTTTGGATTGTATTAAACCGACGTTTAATTATCGGAATCTTTGACTTTTTATACACTTTTACCTTTTTGAGACATTATATATGATATTAAATTTAATATGATAATATTTCTCATTTTTTTAGCATCTGGCTGCAATTTACCAATGAAAAACCTCACAATATACCCAACAGTTGACGAATTATTCATCATGCCTCTTCAATAGATTTTTAATGGAGATAACCTTGTCTATTCATGTAGACTTGATTGCCCAAAAAATGTTACCCTTTTAAATGCTATGAACCTAATCGGTCAGTACCCATAAAGTAATGTTTCTTATTATTTAGATTATATTACCACATCAATAAGTTCTAACAATACTCATTTTGTAACACTTTCAAATGAAAGTGCGATTTTACATTTATTTGATTCTAAATCAAACGTATTGAATTCATTTACTCCTGCATCTATAGACTCAGCTCTGCAATGTTATAACTCTTTATTCACTACAAAACAATAAATTATACTTGATTGTTACAATAATGACCAAAATATCCTTTAATTTTATGACCTTAATAATAGTGCATTAATTATAATGCAAACATTTTATAATTAAAGCGCGCCAATTAAAACAAAATTATTAAATTTCATTTAAAATAAAGAAGTTTATATATTATAT
>JMSD01000036.1:234241-275291 GCA_000715435.1 Paramecium caudatum
TATATGAAAAAAAAAAATCTGAAACATATATGATAAAAATAGATTATATTTTTTTTTTCATTAAATTAATGTAAGAACCTTTAGAAAGTAATAATTCAAAACCATTTTAGAATAGAAATTTGGTGGTCCTGATTCTAAAGTCATTTCTAATTTCATTGATGTTTAAGATGGTGATTGTTTACATCCATATAGTTAAAGTATAATTGAAATGTCACCAATCAGGTAATTTTAAAATCAATAAAAAAAACTTGTTGGTATAGGAACGATGGGATTGAATATGATATAGGATGAGCAATCAACCTTAACGAAGCCTGAATTCCTTCGATTAATTATTGGAAAGAGATTGTAAAGCAATTTCATCAATAATCTGTGGAACAGATCATATTTACGAAAATTGCATCAATTGACTAAATATTAAAGGGAAACCCTTGATGATTTAGGATTTGAGATAAATTAAATAGAACAGTAAAATAGAGATGTCTTTACACCTTACAGTAAGGTGATATTCATTTGGGATTTCTTTTAAATTTTGTTATATCTTTTTATTTTTTTCTGGATTCCTTTTAAATTGTCATTCAACATGGAATCGATTGATTAATTATGGGATTAGGAAAATAATTCTCATGTTTTTGAAATTCTCATTCTCATGATTCTAGTTTTTGATGCACTTGTTGGAATGAATTTGGCATTTATGAATCAAGGGCTGATAATAAGTAATAGGACTAAAATATTGAGAAATTATTGCAAACATTATGCATTCGTTGATTTGGTATTTTTGTTTAATTATTTTGGTCTCATTAGTTGTATTGGCTGTACAGTTTTTTATACATGAAGAAAAAGAGCCAACATCGTCTGTGTAATTGATTTGTGGAATTGTGTTTTATTTATTGAGATTAAACAAAATAGATAAAATATTGGCATCAATACATGAGTATTAATGATATATAATAGATTTTTTAACCTAAATGGACAAGTTAATGATGGACTCGAATTGGTACAAGTTATAACTATTATAATTTATATTATACACATTTGTGCATGTGTTTGGAATTATGTTGGTTAGATGGGTTACTCTAACAATTGGCTTGATTATTATGGTTATTCAAGTAGTCCTATCTATTCTAGATACAATATAGCAGTTTATTGGGCTACGATGACAATGACTACTGTAGGATATGGTGATGTTACACCTAAAAATGATATTGAAACACTAATAAACAATATAACTATGTTGATTGGTAGTATAGTATTTGCTTACTCTGTGAATAGTATTGGAATATTTGTTTCTAATATCTATAAAAGTAGACAAGAATACAATAGATCTGTGACTATATTGAATTCTTATATGTCTAGGAATAAGGTTTCTTTCAATCTACAAACAAGAATAAGGAGTTATCTCAAGTATATATGGACAGAAGAGAAGTAAATGAATGAAGAGGAAGTTGGATCAATAGTAAATAAATTGAGTAGTCATTTATAAGAAGAATTAGATTTTCAACTTAAAGGGAATATACTGAGTAAGTGTAAGGTCATAGCAAAGACATTCTCGCTTAAATTCTAAAGGCAACTGTTATTTTCCATGGAAGAGCTAAGCTTCTCACCAGAAGAACGAATTATTAGTGTATAGATTTGCATAACATTTAGATTAATTAAATTGATGATTGCTCATTGTACATTATTATGAAAGGAGAAATTGAATTAACGTTTGAGGGAATAAATCAAAATGGTGAGACTCTTAAGAGAAACAGTATTCAAAGATTGAGGACTGGGGATTATTTTGGTGAAATTTCTTTTTTCACAGAGTAGCCACGTTCAGCCTCAGCTATTGCAAGAGGATTTGTGAGAGTCTATAAAATTAAGAGGGAAAATCTCCTAAAATTACTACATCAATATCCAAATGATAAGGAGAAGTATTGTTCCTTAAGAGATCGTCTAATAATGAAAGAATCAGTTCCATTAGCAATACAATGTTATAGTTGCCATAGTACATCTCATCTCATACATGAGTGTCATATCTTACACTTTTGCCCAGATAAAGAGGCAATAATTAAAAGAGAGTTATTTCCAATTGAATAAGTAAGAAGACTTCGTTTTAGAAAAAAATATTCTTGTAAAATACATCCTTGGTTAACCTCAAGTTTATTATCTCGTTAAGCAAAAATATTTACTAGTCAACACATTCAATTCACGAAGGAAGAAGAGAACATTGATGAAAATGAAGAAGAAATATTTGATAATTAATATGATGATGATATTGGATCCGATATATCACCAGGAAAAGTAAGAGACAAATCATAATCTGTCACTTAAAATTTGTTAGATATTGAGGATGATGATAAACTAATGAATTCATAATTGAAAAACCTATTAGCGTAGCATTAGAATGTAAAAACTGCAGGGTTTATTCAAGAAAGGCCGGACAGGTTGCAAATTGAAAATTAATCTCCAGAACTGAAAGCCAGTAAATTTAAAGTTATTTTTTAGGACCAAGTCAGAGTAAAATCAATGCAGTGGAAAGATAAGTAAATTTTAATATTGGTGGCAAAGGCAATGAAGAGAATCTTGGATCTTAACAATTATGTAAGAAATGATATAATTAGTGCGATTATAATCAAAAAAGAAGTCAATGACAAATTAAAAAACTAAAGAAGTTAGTTAACTATCTGATGGATTTGGTATGGTTAGAATGACATTTTAGGACACTTTTGATAAGTTAATGTTATTTAACTACTACTTTCCTCTTAATAATTATGATGTCATACTCAAAAGATACTAAAGACTCTAAAAAACTTTTGGGAAGAAAAAAATATTCCCTGAGACTTCAAATTATAGTTTCTTTATTTCAACAATAAAAAAAGGATTTAAATTAAGAAAACTTGCAGATGATGTATCAAATAATCCACTGTAAAAGAACACAGCAGCTCATCGAAAATCACACAGAAAATCGAAGATAACTTAATTTTTTCCAAATATGAATAATAATATAAATGATTGATTCCTATGATAGTATATTCCCCATACAGCATTAAGAGTCAGAATTCAAGGGGCCAATCCCTCATCTTCTCAGTAATAGGGTTGTGCTTCAGGAAGGAGATCTGTAAGGTGGGAGCTTCAATTCATTTACAGTGCCAGAAAATGCATTAATATAAAGTACACCACCAAGAACACCTTAACACTTAGAAAAGTTCAGAACTATGGGAGGTAGAAAGTCAGAGTATTAATCAGCATATGAGGTTGAAGAGGAGGATTCAGGGAAGGAGGGTAAGCCTTAATTTTTGAGATTAATCATTGCTAAAAGTTTGCAGAATAATTTCATAAATAACCTTTGGAATAGATCCTATTTAAGAAAGTTACATCAATTATCGAAATATTAAGTAGAATAACTTGATGATCTATAATTTGAGTCAGATGGATTTTCAAATGTTGAGCATCATAATGTTTGGGATGTAATGAAGTCATTAGCATTCTGGAAATTAATTGATGTCTTTACACCTTACAGTAAATTCATTGTTATATGGGATGCATTTTAAATACTAACATATTTAACAATATTTTTTTGGCTGCCATACAAAATATCATTTGAAATATATTATATAAGTGAGTTACTATTGAATAGCGATAGTAAATTTATTGAAATAATTTTACTTACTATCTTGGCATTGGATGTGATAGTGGGTTTAAATTTAGCATTCATATATAAAGGATAAATTATCAAGGATCGAGAAAGAGTTATAATCAATTATTTTAATTAATTTGCGTTTGTCGATTTGGTATTAATTTAATTAATTTATGGTCTCGTTATCGACAGTTACCGCCTAATTTTTTATACCAGCACTTAGTTCTAAAGATGTTAATATGTTACTTGTCCAAGTTGTTTTGTGTGCTATATTTTATGTATTAAGAATTACTAAAATTAACAAAATTTTAGCTTAAATTTAAGAGTAATATTTAAATTAATTAGATTTTTCAATCTCAATGGCTCTCTAAATGATATGGTAGGATTACTAAAATTGTTAATGACTATTGTATTTATTGCCCATATTTGTGGGTGTGTATGGCATGGAATAGCTCATTACAGTTCAAGTTACAGTTGGTTGGATGAATATGGTTTCAGGGATGCTGATAATGGAACTCGATACAATTACTCGATTTATTGGGCCACCATGACAATGACCACTGTTGGTTATGGAGATATAACTGGATAAAATGATAGAGAAATAATAATCAGTATTTTGACAATGTTTGTGGCCAGTATGGTGTTTGCATATTCTGTTAATAGTATTGGAATATTTGTATCAAATATGTATAAAGGAACAATGGAATACAGTAGAACGGTAACCCTAATTAATACATTTATGTCTAAAAATAAGATTTAATTTGATCTTTAAACAAGAATACGAAGTTATATTGAATATATTTGGTAGGAGGAGTAGGAAATGAATGATGATGAAGTAGGATCGATAGTAAAGAAATTGAGTAAACATCTCCAAGATGAATTACAATATCAATTGAGGGGAAATATTTTAAAGAATTGTAAAATAATTGTTAAATTGTTTTCAGAGTAATTTTTGAAAAACTTGCTTTAAGTTATGGAAGAATAATCATACTCCCCAGAGGAGAAAATAATAACAGTGAATTAGATTGATGATTGTGCTTTATACATAATAACCAAAGGGGAAGTTGAGTTGATATTTTCAGGGAAAAATTAGATAGGTGGAATGCTTAAGAGAAATACTATTAAATAATTGAGGTAGTATGATTGTTTTGGGGAATTGGCTTTTTTTACAGAGAATCCTAGAACTGCAACAGCTATATCTAAAGGATTTACTAGAGTTTTTAAAATAAAAAGAGAGAATTTTCTATAGATAATATAATAGTTTCCTAATGATTATGAAAAATATTGTGATGTGAAGGATCGGCTTGCATTTGGAGATTATTCAGCACTTTAGATGACATGCTATAGTTGTAGAAGTAATAGGCATCTGATCCATGGATGTAATTATTTGCATTTTTGTGCTGATTAAGAGAAATTAATAAAAAAAGAATAATATCCCGTTAATTAGAGAAGAAATTTTAGTTATTCAAAAAGAACAAAATAAAAAGAACCTAGTTCTTGGATAATGCAAAAGTACTTTTTTATAAGAGCCAGAGATTTGACTCAAGATCTGTATTAGTAAGAAAGAATTGGGACAGATGGAGATGATGGAGATTCGCATACTATGCCAGTTAATGATGCTTATGAGGAAGATGATAATAATATTACTTCTGAAATACCATCATCATTTAATTAACAACGTAGTTAATCTCGTACTTTAAGTTAAAAGCAACCTTATGATGAACTGGAGGAAGCCTAAAAACCTAGTTATTTGCGAAAATCATATCCTCCCCGTCCTACTGTATAAACAGCTGGATTTGGTGGGAATAAGAAACACAGAGATGGAACACTTCTTAATGAGCATAAAATGAGTGACTCATTGGATTCATCAGAAGAGTAGGATGAAGTTATCTTAAACCCAGAGCCAATAAGACAAAAAGCGAATGAAATACCGTCTAAACCATCCATCAAAAGAATGTTATCAAAAAATAGTAATGATGAGCCACCTATAACAAGAATTCCAACCGATATTAAACTATAAAAACATCAATCATCAATACCCTAATAAAAAATATCATCAGATATAGAAATAAAACATATTTAATCAAGAGAACAAGCAAGGAAAATAACTAATAGAACGCGAACATAAAATGAAGAATAGCCTACCCTAATTACTGATAATTTGACATAAATTAATAATATGTAAGCATAAGCCCCAACCATAACTACAATAGTTATGAATTTTGATAAGATGAGCATTTTTCAATATTATTAACCTCTAAATAACTATGATGTAGTCTTAAAAAGGTAACTATTTTACTAACCTAGATATGCTCGAGCCTAACGTTTCTTTGGAAAAAAAAGAATCTATCCAGAAAGCTCACTTTATTCTTTCTTCTTTATGGCTATAAAAAAAGGAGTAAAACTTAGAAAATTAGGTCAGACGTCTTCAGGATAGGGGGGATTGTTGCGTAATTTGGTGAAAGCTAAGAATTTTCAAAAAACAAAGCGATTGAGACAACCAACATTGAGCGATAGAGGGGACATTATAGTTTAAGTGAAGTGATTAATTTATTTATGCGTAAAATACTTAATTTTAGAGAGTAATTCCTAAATCCAAAGGGATTGACAATCAGCCCTACATCATATTTCAAAAAGCCAGCCCCTGTGAACAGTCTCTTTGATTTAAGTGTTACATTACATAGAGCTTCAAAACCATTGGATAAAAATCAAGTTGTATTCAAATTACAACCCTACAAATATCCACTCAATAAACTTGAACTTAAGCAATATTTCACAAAATGTACATTACTTTTAAATTAGTGTATGGATTGAATGTAGAGAAAGTTAATACAGTTAATTATATTGGTGCAATCAAAAGAGCACCAAAAGGTGGACGTTTTAGAGAGCGTGATTTTAAGAAAGTGTATGTGACTTTAAATGAAGATATTGAACCATTTTTCTAAAAAATTGAGAAGTGATATATACAAAAACAAATCTAATTTTAATGAAATACATTATTGTGCTAGTTCTTGCCTTATCTGCTTTATGCGATCAAGGAACAGTCATTTAGTTGACATCTGATAACTTCAATTAAGTGGTGCTTGAATCTAAATAAGATGTATTAGTCAAATTCTTTGCACCTTGGTGTGGACATTGCAAAGCAATGTCAGAAGCATACAATCAATTGGCCGCTAATTTGGCATCAAATGAGAATGTCCTTATTGCTGAAATGGATTGGACCTAACATAAAACCACTGCAGTGGAGATCAAGGGATTCCCAACATTGGTTTTCTTCAAAAAGGGCGGTTAAACTCCAGAATAGATTAAATATAACAGAGCACGTACAGCTGAAGCCATGGCTCAATTCATTTAAGAGAATACCAGTTTTTCAAAAGAAGACCTCTGATATTATAATGTTCATTCATATTCAATAATCATCTCCTTTCGATAATACTTCAATACAACCTGATTTGAGGAATATTGTATGCTCATATTGTGCTACATAAGACCCTCTAATATCACACAATGGGGGTAGACTAATTTAAAAAGAGAATTACGCATTGATAATTCCTAAATCGCAAAGATTTTTCAAAGCAAGACAATAACCAGTTTGCTTATCTCTTTCAAGATAACGTTTGCAAAATGCAATTGTATCATAATGTTGATCAATATGTGATAACAATTATCTGGCTTTCGGATTTCTAACAATAGGTTTATGGGAATAGTAGTCTTTCATGTAATGAGAACATTCAAGATCTTCATAAACCATACCTTTTCCAGTTGATCCAAATGTTTCTATTGCATATAATTCTCCTTCCTTCATAAGAGTATTGTCATTACTCTTAACAATTGGAACACTCTTACCACCATGTATTTTGTAATGACATATAGAATGTCCACATAAATTTTTCAATGACTTTACTTTATAAATCTTTCCTCCAAGTTCCACTTCATAACTTTCCATTGCTTCTTGAATGGCAGCTCCAACATCACCTAATCTTACATCTATTCCAGAATTCTTAATTCCTGTATATGTGGCATCTTATGCTGCTTTGAGTAATTCATCATAAACAGGATTAAAAGCAACTGTGAATGCACAATCAATAATCCAACCATCTACTTGAGTTCCAAAGTCTAATTTACAAACATCATCATATTATAGAATCGTTGTATCTCCAGGGTTCGGTGACCAATGAGCAGCACAAAAATTTAAGGAACATCCTGTTGGAAAAGCTACACCTGCTTTGAGTCCATTCTCTTCAACCAAGAATCTATTCATGTTTTCTAATTTCTCACATATGTCGATAATTCTAATTATTATTAATTTATACTTATTTCCTGGTTTCAATAAGCGTTGTTAAGCATATTGTCTCACTTATTTATGGCACTCAGCTGCTTTTCTCAGGGATTTCAGTTGATCTTCATGAATCAGGTCTTTTTCTCTCATTTCCTCTTCTGAAATCCTAAATGCTCTCTCACCCAAATATGGAATTTCTTCACATTTTGGATATTCTTCGTTAGGAAATTACTTAGAAATTGGAATAGTGGGAGGTTAAGTTTGCAACCAACCTTCCTTTTCATTCCAATTCTTTAAATTTCTTAAATGAGTGTTATCGACGAATCTAGAACATATTAAAGGTTCATTTTCATCAAAAGCAGGTCCTTTATGTATTTGTATGTGTTTTTCTTGTGTTTGTATGAAACACTACTATTTCTGATTTTCTTAATTCTGGGCAATCAATTAGTCTAAGAAATCATCATCTGAGTCGATCTTCTTACTTATTTTGGGCTGCTTAAGTTTTGCTACTTTTTTGGTAAGCTTCTTCTACTTAGAATCTTCCACCATTTATTTAAATATATTTATGCTCTGAAATGACAAATAAATGATACTCATTCGCTGCTGTACAACCACCCGGTTTTGCAGAATGTTTCAGCTAGTACCAATGATAAGATAGCCATTAGCTTAATAAGAATATTCAATGATGGACCTGAGGTATCTTTCAAAGGATCTCCAACAGTATCACCTAGGGTAAGATAATTAGTACCTATAACTGCAGCTTTATGTTCATCTGATCCCTTCTTCTTAACTTCACCTTATTCATTTCTATAGAATCCTGCTTCAATGTATTTCTTAGCATTATCCCAAGCACCACCAGTATTAGATGCTGAAATGGCCATTTACACACCACTGACCAAAGCTCCTGGTAATAAACCAGCAACTGCTTATGGTCCAAAGAATAAACCAACTGCTGTTGGAGTAACAATAACCTTAAATTACAAAAAGGAATACCAATAAACCAGGAGGAATCATTTCCTTTAATGATGCTTAAGTTGAAATGGCTATACAAGCTCTAAAATCTGGTTCTTCAGTTCCTGCATAAATTCCTGGGTGTTCATGGAGTTGTCTTCTAACCTCTTCCACCATCTCAAGTGCTGCTTTACCAACTGATTTCATGGTGAATGCAGAGAATGCGTAGGGAAGCATAGCACCAACCAAAAGCATGGCAAAAATGACTGGATCATCTATTTTGGCACCAACTGCAAATGGATATGAATCACCATCCTTGAAGGTTTGAATTCTAGTCAAATAACCACCATAAAGTGATAATGAGACAAGTGCGGCTGAACCAATGGCAAATCCCTTTCCGATGGCGGCTGTTGTATTGCCTGCAGCATCCAAGGCATCAGTTGAAGTACGAACATCTTCACCCAATTCACTCATTTCTGCAATACCACCAGCATTATCTGAAATTGGTCCATAGGCATCAATGGCTAATCCAATAGTTAAATTGGATAACATTCCTAATGCAGCCAAAGCAACACCATAGAAGGAAAGCATTTTCATAGAAAGAAGGGCAGTGATTGCAATAGCAATAATTGGCACAATGGTTGAAAGATATCCTAATGCCAATCCGTAAATGATGTTAGTGGCAGCTCCTGTTCCACAGGCTTTAGCAACTTCTCTGACTGGAGTGTATGAATGTGAGGTCATATACTCAGTGAAATAACCAATCAATAGTCCTGACCACACTATGTTAGGTATAATGATTACATCCCAATAAGGAACAGAGGAAAGCATGGTATGGTTTGAGGTTATCTAATTGAATTGTTCCATCAGCAGCTACCATAACAAAGTCGGGTGGCAATGCCCAATATGCTATTCCAATAATGACCGGTGATAATGCAATTGTGGATAGAAGTAATTAGAATTTCAAAGTTGATTCAATTTTATTGATATGATTGACTTTATTAATGTATACTGCATATGCTGAAACAAGAATGCAGATTCCAATACCAAATGCAGATACCATTAAAGGATACATCAATTCACCAATTTAAATAGTAAATGTACCATCTTCTTGAATAACTCTTAATTAAGTTGATGAGACGACTAATGCAGCACAAGTTGATTCTGCAAATGAACCAAACAAATCAGCACCCATACCTGCAATATCTCCAACATTATCACCAACATTATCAGCTATTGTTGCTGGGTTCTAAGATATATGAATGAATACCTTTGGACTATCTTCTGGTAAATTTTTCTCAACTTTACCTACAAGATCTGCTCCAACATCAGCAGCCTTTGTGTAAATACCTCCACCAACTCTACCAAACAATGCAAATGTAGATCCACCAAGTCCATAGGCAGCAACATAATCAAACATCATAACAAGATCAGCGTAATTTGCTTCATCACTCTATACAATAATAGCATTATAGATGATAATGACAAGAGATAATATTGACAATGAGATAGGCACTAATAAAAATCCCATAACACATCCTCCTCTGTATGCCATCTACAATATTAGAGTAATTACTTAAAACGCATTAGCTAATGAGGTGATGGCACAAAATGCAGTTCTAAAGTTAGCTGCTGTTGCAATGGCCATACCCAAATATCCACAAAGCATAGATGTTCCGGCTCCCAAAACAAATGCTAGAGAAGACCAAGGAGATACGAACTAAATAAATTGATGTAATTACAATTAACAATACTGCCATTACTGCTATGAACACACTGCAATCTTTGTACTCTTCATGTAAAAAGGCTTATGCACCCTAAAATAAAATTATAGTATACATCTGAAATATGTTCACCTATTTCGAGTAGTGTCTCGATTTTCTCTTATTCTGCTCCTTACAATTATTCTGCTAATCCTTCATGTTTATGATGGATTTCTATCTTATGGACAGCCAGCCAATTGAAAATTGCCCAAACTATACCACAAGCACAAGCTAAGAAAATAAAAACAAGAGCCGTAACAAACTCCATTAAATAAATTAAAAAATAAAAATCTTCATTAACAAGCAAAATCGACAATTATATATATAATGAATGATTTAATTAATAATGATTATAATATATTTATAAAACAATTGGTACAAAGTCATAGACAATATAAAATTAAGATCGAGCTCAGGCTAATTCAATCATGGATTTTAATATTTATTTATTTAAGTTAGATCAAGTACATCATTCATTCAATTCAAACAATTAATTAATGCATATTATGTATATTTTAAAGGCCATATATAATGTTTGTTAAGTTATTAATTAAAATGAGAAAGATATTATTTATTGCTTTATTACTCGTCTGCATCACAGCTAGAAAGCATCACAAGGAAGAGGAAGGTCAAGAGCCAGAAGATCCTATGGGCAAATGCATTGAAGAACACTGCTAAGAATAGGCATTCTCATGCTTTTTCGATGATCAATGTATGAAGACATTTGAGTCTTGTGATGAATAATTCGGTGAAGGTATCACCCCAGATTAAGTATTGAATAAAAATATATTTTTAGCTTGGAGAATGCACATCTCAAGATGCTGTTGCTTAAGGCTTCATTCAATGCATTGCTGATAATTGCTCAGGTGAAAGAGCACTCATGAAGGTTTTCTAACGAAGAAGACAACATTGAGAATATTAAATACATTCTAATCATTCACACAATATTTTTTTTTCTCTTGATAAGTTAGATTAACAAGTGTCAATTAACTGAAAAATAATTTCAATTGCAAGAGTGAGAGGTTGCAATTTAAAGTGGAAGATTCCTAGTCATCTTCAAAATTACATTGAGAAAGCAGAAAAGTAGGGCTTTTAACGACTTTAGTTGAAAAATCAACAAACTTGAATACAAATTTTTGAAGATATCAGTTTTACCAATTGAAATAGAAAAATATAAAAGTTTGTTGAGTTATTAATAAAAATGAATATGCTTTTGTTTATTGCTCTACTGTTAGCCTGTATCACTGCAAAAAGGTATCATGAATCGCATTCTTCATTTTCAAAATCAGCTTTTCGAATGTTACATGATACATTATGAGCTTTCAGGCTTTATTCAAAACTCTGAAAGGCTATTCTGTCCTCAGACATATAGAAATAATTTTATTATTTTACTAGTAATATACTAATTTTATAAGCTTATAATGAAAGAAATTTTAGTATTAGCAATAGGTGGTTTTGGGAACAAAGTTGGTGTAAAATTTTGGGAAGAAATGGAAAAGGATACATCTTAAGATACCAATAACAAAGAAATGATCTAAGAAAATAACAATGTGTATTATAATTTAAAAGAAAACAACCTAATACCTCGATGTCTCTAGGTGGATTTTGGATAGGATATTCCTAATACCCCTATTCAATTTGATCCATGTAATTAATTTTCCATAAATCAATCAAGTGGAAATAATTATGCATATGCAAAAAATAATATTAGTGTTGATGTTATCGATATTTTGATGGATTGTATTAGATTAGAAATTGAATAATGTGACAAACCATAAGGATTTTAAATATTTCATTCAGTGATAGGTGGTACTGGATCAGGATTGACAGCTAAATTGTGTGAAAAATTAAATGAAGAATATAGTAATCTCCTTTAATAGTCTAATGTTTTGGTACCATCCCTTCATTAAAATGATTTTGGTGTTTTGGCACCTTACAATACAATTTTGTCACTTGCATCATTATATGATTCCATAGATTAATTTGTTTTTTATGATAATGAAGCCCTCCAATTAAATTCAGCTCGTATTGGATAAGCATATTAATCGTACGAAGCTTTGAATGAATAAATTGCATAAAGTATATGTTGCAATTCTTCATCCTTCAGAATGCCAGGGGATACGAATTCCTCACTTAGAAAATTACTTTAAAACTTAAAACCATTTGTTAATTTGAAGATTACAACAAGTTCCATTACAAACAATATATAGAGTGATTATTTCAAAGAATACTTAAAAATTGATGAAGGGTAAATAATTAGAGAATTAATGAATCCAAAATAAAATCAATGTTCAAGTGATATTACACATGGAAGATTGATTTCTGCAGCAGTAAATATAAGGGGAAAAGTGTCTAATTATGTACTTGATAAAGAAACATTTTATTATAGTATGTTTACTAAGTTTAATCGTTATCGAAATGCTGGTACGAATAGAGTTTAGTGGTTGGAACCTTTTTTTACTAATATTTGTAGGAAATCTTATTAAAATTATGAAATGTTTGGCAGTTGTTTTATTAACTCTAGTAGTATTTAAGAATCAGTTAAAGGAATTTTTGATAAATTTGATAGAATGCATATTAAGAAATCTTACATGTACATTTTTACTTAAGAGGGAATAGAAGAAGGAGAATTTATTGATGCAAAAGCAAGAATAAATGATTACCTGTCTGAATATTAGAATGTTGCTGAATTACCTCACGTTGGAGAAGGATATGAAGGGGAATGATTAGTTTTTTATCAATAAAATTATTTTTTAGATTCATTTTCTTTATCCATGATTTCTTTAATTTCAGGTGATGGCTCTAGATCTTTTCTGTATGGTTTTAAATCTAATATGTACTTCTGATATTCTAGGAATCTGTCTCTATAATCTTAAGGAGCTTATGCAGAAGTATCGAGGTTTGGATTAAATTTTATTACCTTTTTGGCATATTTTTCTGTAAACTTTTACAAGTTATAAACCTATAAATAATCTATTATTCCTAAATGATAATATTATCCATCCTTTTCTTAATTTTTGTATATATTTTATCTTTATTGAACTTATTCATACATAAATTCTCTTAATAAATCTTCCCTTAAATTTGGATGTTATGTTTGAAGAAAAGACTTCCAATCAGCAACAATAATACATAGAGAATAGTCCATAAATCCTTGTGATTTAAAATATAAAGTATCAACATTTAATTGTTCAAAGATTCTATCTCTATCCTCTTTTGATAGTTTCAAAGTATAATCAATATTAGGAAAATCTTTATCCTTTAAAGTATCATCGTGTTTATATTTTATTCTCTTTGGCCTGTTTTATACAATTTATACACCACTGTCTTCTTAATTTTAGATACTTTCCTCACCAGGAATGTCTTCCAAATAATCTTGTTTATTTTTGTACACTTGTCTATCGTATGTACTTCCTTTTAGATCATATACCCTCAAAAAAGCTTTTCTGTTAACTTTGGCAATATTTTTCATCATGATCAAAGTAGTTCTACCAATATCAAAACCTTCAAATGTGTATATACCAATTATCTTAGCGATTAGAGTATTAGGATTTTCTGCACAATGCCAAAAGTAGCTCTCTAACATTTTCTTTAGAGTCAATAATTCTTCTGCTGTTGCTGTTTTTAGAAGTAGTTTATTATTATAATTAAAGAAAAAGAATTCCCCTGATTTACCACCTTTTCCTTAAGCGCATTTCGTTAGTTCTCTTTCATTCTTCTTCATATCTAGGCATTCTTTGATATTTAGATTATCCAAATCATTGTTTCTAGGATAAAATTTTTTTTTTACATAAGAATTTTAAAAACTTCAGGTGCATATTATGTCATCGTTACATTGTTAGTTTATTTTAGTTTTCCTAAATTTTCTAGTTGCTCTTTAAAATATTTTTAAAAAACTTCTTATGGAACTTTATATTCAACGGCCTTTGTAAAATCATTATCAGGAGTTCTCTCTGTTATACTAATTTCATCATCCTTTATTCCGTATTCTGGTAATAAAATTAAAGCTATCATCTTTTTGATTATTTCACTTCTTCTATTAATCTAAAATATGTCCATAAAGGGATCTTCTAAGTCA
Source organism: Paramecium caudatum (assembly GCA_000715435.1). Lineage (NCBI taxonomy): Eukaryota > Ciliophora > Oligohymenophorea > Peniculida > Parameciidae > Paramecium > Paramecium caudatum. Next base: position 248,929 of record JMSD01000036.1, read on the forward strand.
CTTTTTGTGTATTCGTCTATTTTTTCTTACTTTTATTAGACAACTGGTTCTTCTACAGGAATGAAGAATTCTGGATTTTCTCCGTTTCTTAGAAGGAATTTGCTGAGATTGTCCTCAAAACTAGAACTTCTTATTAATCCCAATTCCTATTCTTTAACTTTAGGATTTTCTCCAGGTAAATTGTAATAATACTCCTTCAAATGTTTAAGTAAAAAAGGGTCAGTTAAACGGATTATAGGTATCACAACTGGGTAAAGGACAGCAGATACTTCCCCAAGACAAGTGAAAACATCAATCCAGGTTTTGTAGTGGGTATTTTTTTTAGTGCTTTTTGCTTCATTTTCCTTTAATAGAAATACTGTCATTGAAAATAAAATAAAAAGAGTCATAAGTGCAGCCTGCCCTTTAAATAATTTATTAATATATCCTCTAAAATCTCCTCCATGCATTTCAATGAAGCCCTAAATTAATACATGATTACCTTTTCATTTCCTTCAACCTATTACCCAATATAGAGTTGTGTCGTTATTGCCATTGCATAAAAACTAAATAATAGTATAATGAAAGTATAGGGGGCCTTTTATGTTACACTACCTTTTCCACAGCCATATAAATCATATGTTAAGATTGAAGTGCCTGAAAAAAGGAGGGCAAATGTCCAAGTAAGAACATGAGGTAGCCAATTCTTGAGTTTTTATGTCTATAGGGAATAGAGCAGTTTGAAAATCATGAATAAGTATTGCTGAATAGTATAGGCATAAATTAAAGAAACAGCAAATGTGAAAGTAATTAAATTTGTATAGCATAGCCCTTCCTTAAAATTTGGATCATAGTCATACAATTGTTCAAGGTTTATTATTGAAAAAATAGCTCTATGATAGATATATATTTCTACGCATGAATCACAAATACCATCTCTCCGCAACACATGCCAAGATAGATGTCTCCAGGGCTTTTGTGAATTTCTTTAACCTTACAATAGAAAAAAATGTAAATGGAGGCTACAACTATTCCAATGCAAGCAATGAATAGGACAAAGAAGTCTGTGAACTTTAATAAAACATCCCCCATTTTATAAAATTAATGATAGACTTATACTCAGAGTTAAATACATATAACAAAAGATACAAAAGAACTCAATTCAAATCAGATTGTTTTAAAAGGATTACTAAAATATTGTTGATTTACTCATTTTCTATCAAGAAAATAAAAACAGAAATTTTTAATTTTTCTCTTTATAATATTAAAACACTCATTATGTCTTCTCCTTAACATCAACATCAATATACTCCAACATTTTCTCTAGGAATCTTCTTCTATACTCTTTTGGATCTTAGGAGGACGTGTCCAAGTTTATATTCATATGAATGACCTTTTTAGCAATTTTTTCTGTCATTTTTTGATAATTATAAATCTACAAATAGTCAATTATCCCGATATGATAATATTCATTAACTTTTTCAGTATGTTAATAGCAATGTTATTTCGGTTTAAAATCATTTTTAATCCATTCATTAAAGTGTTAAAGTCCAATATTAGGATATTATGCTTTGAAATATTCAAATAAGTCCACAATAACAATGCAGAGAGAATAATCCATAAATCCTTGTTATTTTAGATATATTGTGTCAATATTTAATTACTTTATGATTTCTTATTTATCAGATTCTTTTATCATTAATTTTTTATCAACTATTTTAAAATCTTCATCCTTTAAAGTCTCGCTATAACGTCTTTTAATAGGGGAAATTTGTTAATTATTTTCATTTGGATTTATTCTATCTGGTTCTTTTTCATTTTATGATTCCTTTTAATTTTCTTGTTCCTTTTGTTCTTAATTTTTGTTTTCTGATTCCTTTTTTTTCCCAAGTACTTTTCTAGCAAAAGTACTTCCTTTAAGATCATAAATTCTTAAAATTGCTTTTCTATTAACTTTAGTTATGTTTTTCATCATGATTAGAGTTGTTTTTCCGATATCAAAACCTTCAAAAGTGTATATTCCAATTATCTTTGCGATTAGAGTATTAGGGTTCTCTTCACAATGCCAAAAATAACTCTCTAAAATTGATGTTAATGTTTGCAATTCTTCTGGTGTAACAGTTTTTAAAAGAAGTTTATTATTATAATTAAAGAAAAAGAATTCTCCTGATTTGCCACCTTTTCCTTAAGCACATTTTTTCAATTCAAACTCATTATTAGTCAAATCTAGACAATCTTCAATGTTGAGTTAATCTAAATCTTTTTTTCTAAGATAAATATATTAATACATTAAAATTTAAAATAATGCAGGATTATGACTTGTCATAGTAAGAGCCTTCGTATAGTATTTTTTGTTGACTTTATCAGCGAATTGTTTTTAAAATTCTTATTCGAATATCTTTTGTATGACAGTAAATTCTATCTTTTCTTTCATCATATTATCTTCATTCTTTTACTATATTGTTATTCCATCTTTGAGTTAAATCTTATCTTTTTTTATTTTTTCAGAAATTAATATGTATGCTATCATTTTTTCAATAATTTCACTTCTTCTACTTAGTTGAAATTATTCAATAAATGGATCAGTAACACTTATAAATACTTATGGAGCATCTGACTTGCTAAGTGAACTTTTTTTCATTTCATCTTGTATTGAGTTTTCTTGTTCTATTTAACGTTTTTCAAGAAGATATTTATGTAATTTTATCTCTAAACTAGATCTATGTACTATCATTCCAAGTTCTTATTCTTTGCTACTAAAAGATGATGAGCCTCTTTTTTTATCAACATAGTATTCCTTTAGATTTTTTCTCAAAAAAGGATCAGTGAATCTAAGCACAGGAACCACAACTGGATACAGAGCTGCACATAATTCTCCGAGACAAGTAATAATTTCAATGGCATATGGATAATTCTTGTTACTCTTTTCTTCATTCAAATTCAACAAATACACGATCATTGAAAATAAAATGAAACCTGTCATTAAGACAGCTTGCCCTGAAAACAATCTTGAAATATATTCCTAGAAAAAAAGACCATGTCTTTTGGCAATTTCCTAGATTAGAAACATCAATACCCCGCTGTGTTGTGATAATTAATCACGAATATAGAGTCTTGTTGTTACTGCCATAGCATAAAAACTAAATAACATTATAATGTATGTATATGGGGCTTTCTTAGTCAAACTCCCCCTTCCACATCCATATAAATCATATGTTAAAATTGAAGTCCCTGTAAAAAGAAGGGCAAATAACCATGTTAAAGCATGAGAAACCCAATTTTTTATTTTTTGAGTTTGTAGAGAATAGAGTAATTTGAAAATCATAAACAAGTATTGTTGGATTGTGTATGCATAGATTAGGGAGACAGAATATGCGAAACATATCAAATTCGTATAACAGAGCCCTAATTTCTTGTTTTGGTCATAACCCAATTTTTCTTATAGGTTTATGATAGAATAAATGGCTCTAAAATAATTATCAATAAATACGCATGAATCATAAAAATCAGTTCCCCACAGCACATGCCAAGGTAGATGTCTCCAGGACTTTTCTTTAATCCCTAAATTCTCGTATAAAAGAAAAAGTATGCAGAAGCAAGGAATATGCCTACACAAGAAATGAATAGGATCAAGAAATCCGTAATATCATAAAAAAGCATTTTTGTTTTTATTATTAAAATAAATTTATATCATCCTTTGAATTTATGATAGACTAAAATTAAAATCTGAAAATTCTTTTTTTGCTATTAGATAGAAAACCAATGGAAGTTGGGTTTCATTTATTTGTTATTCTATTAATAATTTTAATTATAAAGTAAAAATCACAAAATTTCTTACATAAATGCTAAAAATCTTTTACGATATTCAAATGGATTTTGAGAAGAAGTGTCTAAATTTGTATCCATCTTAAGAAACTTTTTGGCATATTTTTCAGTTATTTTTTTAATATTATAGGTTTGTAAGTAGTCAATTATTCCTAAATGATAATATAATCCCGGATGTTGTGTGTTTTGATAACAATGTTGAAGTTTTGAAACTTTTTGATGAATTAATTTAAGCAGAAATTCTTCATCATCTATTTCTATTAGTTCTTATCTATAAAATCCAAACCAATCAACAATTATTATACAGAGAGAATAATCCATGAAACCTTATTATTTCAAGAATAGGGTATCAATTTGTAATTACTCAAGAATGGATGTTTTTTATTGTGGAGAAATATTCATTTATTTTTCTAATTTTATGAAATCTAAATCTTTTAGTACTTGATTCTAAGGAATCTCTATTTACTCTTGTTGATTGTTATCTTTATTTATTTTAATCACTTCTCGATCATGTCTACTCCCTTTGATATCGTACATTCGAAAAAAGGCAAGTCTGTTAACTTTTCCTATATTTTTCATTAAAATTAGAGTTAATCTTCCAGTTTCAAATCCTTCAAAGGTATAGATGCCAAGGATTTTAGCAATTGTTGTGTTTGGGTTGTTAGTGCAATGCCAAAAATAGTTTTCTAGCCTATCGACCAAAATTTATAATTCAGATACTGTAACTGTTTTGAGAAGTACTTTGTTATTGTGATTAAAGAAGAAAAATTCACCTGACTTTCCTCCTGTAGTTTAAGCACATTATTTTATTTGTTCAGCATTAAAGTCCATATCGAGACAGTTAGAAATATCGAGTTATTCTATGTCTTACTTACTAGATTATAAAAGAATTTTACATTAAAATATTAAAGATCACAGGTGAATAAGAAATCATTTTAAACTGCCTATTTTGTTGTTTAAAATAATTTGGAAAACTCTAATTCAATACAATTTAATTGACATTAAAGATAGCTTACTCATGAAAATCATCATTAGACTATCTTCTTATTGTTTTTTTGAAATATTAGGAGTGTTTTATGAGTTTCTGTTCATCTTTTTCTTTCAATAAAATAAATGCAATAATTCTTTTGATGATTTCACTCCTCAATTGACTTGTCAACTAATGAATAAATGGATCTTCTTGTTTTCTTTGCAGTTCTTTCTTGGCGGATTTCATTGTGTTTGCTCTTCCCTTATCTGTTGACATGGAATTAAATTTTTTTAGTTCCTAAGAGTCACTTCCATGAAAACTTTTAAAATTTTAATCTATCAAATGTAAACTATCATTATCAAAGCTGATCTTTGGTTGTTAAATATTACTTTCTATTATAAAAATAATTACGGTGAGTCTGTGTCATATGACTGTTGTTCTATGAGAGAGATGTCGCTGGTCTCCTAACGAGGCCTGTTTGAATAGTACTTCTAGAGATGTTTCCAAACAAAGGGATCAGTGTAGCGGATGATTGGAATAATAACTGGATATAAAGTAGCAGCTATTTAGGCAAGGCTTGAAAATATAAATATGGCTTTTTTATGGTTATTTTCTGATTTAGTAGCAAGCTCGTTTAATATAAATGCAATCATTAGAAAAAGGATAAATGCCGTCATATTGATGGCTTGAGCAACATATAATCTCTTTATGTAGGACATGAAGCCTTCTCCTTGCATTATAATTTTTTCCTAGAATATTATAATTAATACATCAGAGCTTTGTGCTATTTGATCGCGTATATAAACTCTGGCTGTGATGGCCATAGCATAAAAGCTTATTAAAAATATAATAAATGTGAAAGGTGCAGTTTTCGTTAAGGAAAGACCGCAATATTCTTTATTTTACGATGCAATCGAAATCAATGAGTAGAGACTCGAAATAATCAAAGTAAGCATATGGCCTTGCCATTTCTTAATTTTTTTCTATTACATCGTATAAATTAATCGAATGATCATGTGAAGGTAAAGTTAGATAGTATATGAGAATAACAGAAGCACAGCCAAAGTAAATGAGACTAAGTTCACATAACAGAGTGTAGCGTGATCCTTTGCAAAAGAAGCCGCTTGTCCATCAAAGACAACAATGGAATCTGAAAGACTAAATAAATATGGAATATTACCAATGGATCATAAATATTAATTCTGCAATACTCATGCCAAGGTATATATCTCCTGGACTTTTGTGTAGTTTTTGTATTTTTATGAAATGGTAGATATAAACACAGGATAAAATTATTCCCACAATTGCTAGTGCCAAAACAAGTCCTGTTGTAAATGATAATAAATTCATTATTATTTAATGTTAAAAAATACTATGAGACCTCGGTCCTCCAGTGAACGACTGGACAAATTATCGACTCTCGAAAACTAAACAAGTCTTGAGTGGGTACTCAAATGCTCTGTTTTGACAGATATGAAATCCAACATAAAAATGATACCGAAAGAAACTCTGGATCTGAAAATTTAAGCCCCTGAACATGAGGGAGTAGCGACAATCTGGAGTGAGGTCAATTTTGGATTGAAAAAAATTTCACAGTTCAGAGGCCTACTTATATACGACAATTAATTTTGTCTGATTTTGAATGACTGCTTTATAGAGAAAAAACGCTATCAGCAATCTCATTTTAGAGCTTACTTTATTAAACTAACAAACCTAACAGGGCAATTAGTCTTAATTTTTACTCATCCTGCATCTTAAAAATAATGGTCCTAATGTATTAAGAAATATTGCAGAAGAAAGGAATTCTATAAGAAATATCGCATTTCAGAGAAGATCTGCTAAAATTTTTATGCAGTCTAACACAAAAAATCAAAATAAATGTATTGTGTACAGGTAATTACTTTAAATACTTTAATTAATTATTATTAAGCAGATATACTGGATAATTATCTAAAAATTTTAAGAAATTCTACAATCAATAATTATCTGAGTATTATTGGAGTCTTTGAAGAAAAATAAATACTATTCATTGTATCAAAATATTTTAAAGGTAATTCTCTGGATTAATACATAACTACATCTCAAAACGAATTAGTGAATTAGTCAGGGTTGGCAACAATAGCAATAAACATACTAATTGCCCTTAAAGCCTTGTAGGATGAGGAATTGTATCATGGGTACATTTCATTTGAAAACATTATTTGTTATTAATCACAAAAGAATAAATTCGGAGTTTATTTAATTAACTCAAACTATAAGGTATTTTTGGAAAATATAATTTAGTCATTTGAAGAGAATGATCACTAACAATATTGCAATTCTATTCCTTAATTTCTTCTAGCACCAGAAATAATTAAAGGGCAAATGCCTTCCATTTCATCTGATTTATATTAATTAGGAATTGTTCTTGGTTTAATCACTTTTTATTAATTCAAAGAGCCATTCAATCATGAATATGCAGAAAAGAGAAGTGGTCTCTTGAATTTGCTAATAGAATCTTAAGAAAAAATTATGATGAAATAATAAAAAACAGAATATCCTATGTTGTAAAGCTTGAGTTAATTAGAGTTGATTAAGAAACTTATAGCACCAAATATACAAAATCGAATAACTGTTTAAGAGGCATTAAAACATACATGGTTAATCAATAGCAATAAGAAAAAGGTTAATAAACTTCTGACGAAGAACACCTCTCTGCTTCCTAGTTTGAGAACTATCATCGAGATAAAAGAATAAAGTGAATGTGAAATCAAAAGAACACTGTAAAATGTTAGTGATGCAACATCTTAAAAATTTCATCCAGATCCTATTTCAATGATGAGCAAATAAATGAATTAAAATAATACTGGAAGTTTTACAGAATTTAATGATGATGAAGATGATGCTTTGTATTTCCTGATTGAACAGCTTAATTAAAAGCAATATTAACTACTTCCTTCAATGAAAAATCATACACTCAAATATTAATAAGATTGAATGTCTACTTATTTTATGTTAATTGATGCGTATTAATAATATTAATGAAATCAATTTTGATAATTTGTTTGTTTGTGTTTTGTATTGCAGCAAGACTCCATACAGTTCAAGATCCTATGGAGGTTTGCTTGAAGAAATTTTGCAGATCATAGACTCAAACTTGCAGCAATACAGCAAATTGTGTTAATGTAGTGACCAATTGTGCAAATGCACTTTAGACACATTAAGACTTTAACAAAGTAATTTGTTATTCCTATTGTAGTATGACACTTGTTTGAAGAAGGTGCCAGCTGCCAAAGCCTTTTCTGATTGCATCATTAAAAATTGCTTAGATGCTGAATCATCTGACTCAATGGCCATGTTTCTCAATAAAATGAATTGATTAAACATTAAATATACAAAAACAATAATTTCGAACAATTTCTTGAAAATTATTACACACAGATCTCATAAATAAATTTAATGAAATAAATCTTAATAATTTCTTTGGTTGTTTTTTTGATTGCTGCAAGACATCACAAAGACGATGCAGTAACAGCTTGTGTGAATAGTTATTGCAGACCACAACTTACAGCCTGTGTTCAAACAGCAAATTGTTTGAATTAATTCACAAATTGTGCAAACAGCTTTTAACAAAATTACGATCTTAATGAAGTATTCTTTAATTTTATGAAAAGTTTAACAACTGCTTAGACCAAGTACCTTCTGCAAGAACCTTTGCCAATTGTTTGATACAAAATTGTTTGGGAGTTGAATCTGAATAGCTATCAGTCCTCCTCAATAAATTGAATTGATATAATAAATGCAAAAATTTATAATAAAACTGAGATATAATATCATTATTTTTTAAGTTTTTCATCCATTTATTTTAGAACATTAACATAGAGATCTAATTAATTTTGATATCCATCAATTTCTAATTGATACTACTCAATTTATTGTTTTAATTATTGGGATTCTTTTTCAACTTTTAGCTTTCCTTCATGCTCTTGGTTGAGTTCTCTAATCAAATTTACTTTTTCTCTATTGAGATCTGCCACTGTATCTTATAGGGAAGCCACTTCCTCATTTGAGTTAAAAGTTTAATTTGTTTGATTTGAAATAATTTTTTTTAATTCATCATTTTCTCTAGTTATTTATTGAATTTAAATATAAAAGTTTTTTTTTATTTACTCTATTTAATGTTAAAACTACTCTTTAGAGATGGAATCTTGCTACTTTTATGCTTATTTTTATTAAAATTCTTCAATAACTTTTATTAAACTTTAAACTCTCTACTCTAATCCTTATTTTATTTTTGCTGCTTAAATTGATTACTCGTTCAACTTATTTATTGTATTCTAGATTTTAATAAATTAATACTTTTAATTCAAGTATCTCTTCGTTAAGCTGGATAGCTTCTTTTGTTAGTTCTGTATTTTGCTTTCTCAATCGAATTACTTCTGTATTATTTTCTTTGTTGGCAGTGGCAGATTTTTTGTTGGATTGTTTAACAGCAGATTGCCTTTCGAGTTCAGCTTATTGAGCAGTTCTATGATTAATTTATACTTAAAGCAACTCCACATGAACTTCATGTTCTTCAATCTTGCTTTCATAAGCTTTTATCTAAGATATTTAAATAAATTACTGTCTTGATTTATTATTCTCCATCTAGAAGAAGCTATTTATTATAACTTTCAGTTTTAGACAATTTTTCTGAAAGCAAATTATATTAATCTTTTAATTCTTTAATAATTGAGAAAGATTCTTCCAGTTTTTGAGAGATAATAAATTTTTCCTTTCCAAGAGTTTCACAATTATAGGCATTTTTTCTATCAGATTCTTATAGTATCCTAATAGTTTATCTCAATTCATTAATCTCCTTGATGTGTAATTGAAATTAAGCTGACTATTCTTCATATTATTGATTTTAGATTTTATACTAAATTAAATAAAATCTTACTCTATTAAGTAATTCATCATATTAACAATGTAATTCTTTGTACATTCTATCTAATTTAGTGAATTTTTCCCTAGAGCCCTCATGTTCATTTTGAGAGTTTTTTTGGATTTATTCAAATTGATCATATATGACTTCTTTATCTTTCAACAATTAATCTTACTGGAATTATAATTTTTTGATTTATTATTTAAGTTCATTATTTTGTTTCATTTGACTTTCATTTGTTTCTTCGAGCTATTCCACTTGTTCAACTAAATATTTCATCTAAATTTTAAGAGAATATACTTTCTTTATTGAATGTTCTTGATCTTGAGATAGGGTACTTAATTGTTGTTCAATCATTGAATGATTTTAAACAAGGATATTGTGTTCTTCTTGTAAATCCTAATATTACGAAGCAATTTTATTCCTTTCTTATTCAAGTTTAGTGGAATTAATTTAATATTCACTATTTACTGATGTCAATTACGATACCTAGATAATAATTATGATTACTTATTTTTAATATTATTGATTCTCAATGGTCAATTGATTGACTTATTATGTGAGATCCTTAGTGCTTTCTGCAGTATTCTAAAAGCAAGTTTTGAATTGTGCCAATTTATCATCAAATTGACTAGTTAATTCATCTTTCTCCTACTGAATTGCATCTAAACTATAGAGTAGCTTTATTTATATTTGTTTTAGTTCATTGGTTTGTTTCATTAATAAATCAGCCTGTTTTTCATAGTCCTCATTCGAACTTACTAAAAGCTTTATTTATTTTGAGTTTTGCTCTAATTAAACTTGCATATTTAATTGCTCATCCTCTAAATACGAGTTTCTCTCTTTAAGATTTGCTATTTCTTCTTGCTGTTAGTGATTTATGTTCTACATTCCTTCAAATGCATTTATTATCTTTTTTAGCTCACTTTCCATTTTGCTGCGTACTTCAGTGTGTTGGGCAAGCTCCATTTCAATGTGATTTTGTGATTCTTACAATTAATTGATTTGCTGTGTTTTGTGTTCAATTACATTTTAATACTCTTTTTCTGTTTAATCAATAGCAGTAACTCTATTTTTCATTTCTTCTAATTGTTTATCCTTTTATGTAAGTAAATTGAGTAGCCGCCTAATTTAGTGTGTGCTTACTTTAAATTCTAATTCAATTCATCATTTTCCAATTATAATTGTTCATTTATGTCATATTATACACTGAGCATATTACTAAGGATGTCCTTTGATCTTTCTGATTCCATTAATTCAAATTTAAAATAATACTTTCATATATAATTTAACGTAAAATCGATGGGAAATCAATGCTGTGGAAATCAACCTGTGAATAGGGATGCAAATGAGTAAGCCTTTGCTTCGGCAATACCTGTTCGATTGTAGCAAAAACTTAAACCAGAATCTTAGCGTTTTCATTAGGTTCTCATTTCTGGGGGTGAGAACGATAAAAAGGGTATTATGATGTTTAAGTAGACGTATTCTCCAATGAGAGGTAGCAAGACTTTATCCTAAACTTGAAACCATACAGTCATTTAGCAACGAATGATTCAGTGGTGGTGTCAATTCGTGTTGTCACACATGATTATTCATACAAAGATGAATTGGATTGGTATATTGATGAGGTACGAACTATCTAATTTAGTCTGTGATTATAGATCCAAATTGTTTTGAGACATCTCTTTTGCGTGTTATAGATAAAAAAACAGGAAACAAATTTACATTACGAGTCATCAATTTCAACGACTATGAGGATTATGAATTCAAATAAGCACTTTATCAAATTTACTTAATGTAATAGATTGGTAAGTCTTGTAAAAACTTAATCTAATTACATGATTGCTACATATTGGAGAACGAGGATAAGGAGTTATCTAAGGGATCTATTATTCTACTCATGGAATATTGTGAATCAACCCTACATGAAATTATATCCTTTCGTAAGTATCACAATTGGCCATGGACAGTGGAGGAAATGCGTAACATATTTGGTGAATTGGCCCAGGCACTAGGATAATTAGAGCAATTAAACATATGTCATAGAGACTTAAGACCACATAATATTTGGTATTGCCCATAATCTCGAACATACAAGATAGGGGGATTTGAGGAGGCCAAATTGGTGAAGAAGTCCTCAACCTTACACACTTAATTGGGTTTGAATAATTTGGGAATAAATGTACAGCAAGAAAACGAAGAACTACTCAATACTGTGAGAGGAGTCCCTGATTACATGCCACCTGAGGTGCAAAAGTATGTTGAAGCTAGTGGCGCATAGTCAGTCGGAAAATACAATCCCTTTCTATCTGATGTGTATTAATTGGGACTGAATATATTAATGATGGATTAATTGGAAGTAAACTTTGAAAGTACTGACTTGCGGAACTTGGTTAAGAAATTAAATAATTCAAGGGCTGGAAGTAGAGGTGGAGATTATTATGATCTTCTAAAATTAATGTTAGTTGGTGATGAATCAAGTAGATTGACACCTGCTGAACTCTCATTCCTTACTAAGTCTTATCTCACTGATATACCAATAAATGAGGATAATTTGGTAGAAAGTATGAAATTCAAGAAAAAATATGCTGGAATTGAATCAACTAAAGTCTATCAATTGATAGCTATTGCCTATTATGATTTATTCGAGTGGGAAAAGTGGTTGGAAAAAATGGAAGAAATATTAGTCACATATGAAAATGCTAAAGATGATATGCATGCAGCTGAAGTGTTGTTTGACATTGCAAATGGTTTTATAGATATTAATAATCTAACAAGTGCCTAAGATTATTTTATGAAAGCAAGTGTACTTTACAATGAAATCGGACATTAAATGAGGGAGTAGAATAAATTAGGGGAAGCATTAGAAAATTATGAAAGAGCATTAGATTGTGTTCGAAAAGCGTATTTATGTACAATATATTAGCCATAATGGAGATGATTCCTATGAAGGTGCTTTATTATTGGAAAATTTGGCAAATGGTTATAGATTATAGGGGAATCTAGCAAGGGCAAGATCTTTTTTAGAAGAAGCATGCAAAATAACTGAATAGGAAAAGGGAGCAGACAGTTTAGAGTTTGCTAAAATGTGTATCAACTTAGGAAAAGTTCATTCTCTATTGGGAGATTATAAATATGCGCTAAAAAGGATTAAAAAAGGTCTCAAAGTCACTGAAGGTATAGAGGTATATATAATTTAGGACATGGCAATGCAAATTTACAATAAAGTATGTTGAGTTACAACAACAATAGTCAACAATAAGCAAATCAAGCATAATTGTTGAAAGCATAAGGTTTGACTATGTTAGGGGAAGTGTAGAGACTTAAAGGATCGTTAGGAAAGGCAAGAAAAAATATAGAAGAAGCCCTGGCCATTAGAGAAAAATTGCAAGGATCTGGTAATTTGGAGGTAGCCTCCACAATTGAAGTGCTTGGAAATGTATATTTCGAAATGGAGGATTTTCATCAAGCTAAATCATTTTATGAAAAGGCTCTGGTGATAAAGAAAAGTAAGTTGGGAGAAAATCATGTTGAAGTTGCCCTTACCTTGAATAATATCGGAAATGCTTGCAAACATCTGGAAGAATTCGATAAATCTCAAAAATTCTTTGCTGATGCTCTCGTCATTTTAAAACAATCTTAATCAGGTGATGACCACCCATTGGTGGCTACAACATATGGGAATTTAGGAATTTTACTCAAACAATTAGGAAGTATTCCACAAGCATAATAATGCTTATAAAAATGTATCACTATTTTGGAGAAACAACTACCGAAAAATCATCCAGATTTGTTATTTTATAGAGAATAATTACAAGAAATCTAATGATTTATATAATCAAATTGGTTTGATTTATGCTTTTTTCACCATCATTTTCTTTCTTAAATTTTTACTCTATCTATGCAGTGTTAGAAGTTTGGAAAATTTATTCTTTTATTTCTGATTTTCATCTTGTTTTACAATTTTATTAAAATCATCTTACTTAAATTTGTATTTATTGATAAATTGATATGGATACATAAGATAACGAACAAATTATCTAAATACTTATGGTATATTCTCTAGTTCTTTCAATTTAACTTTATAAAACTCATTATAGACAACTAAAATTTGATCGACATTATTGTGAGTATTGTAAAATTTAAATTGCTTTACAGTTTCAATTTGATCAAATTTATCATATTTTTAGATATTTAACTTTATCAACATTTACAGTCTCATTTTTAGGAATTCCATTTCTTGAAGTTCTCTATCAATACATTCAATATTATGATCCTCAATATATTTAAGTCTTTTCTTAATACTGTTTAATAGAGACAATTATTCTGTTTCTTTGTAGTTGTCACCATTAAATGATGCTAATATATTTTTTGTTTGGGCTTTTAAACTCTTTTTATTGGTTATTTTATTTAGGTTACGAACAACCTCGACGGCTCTTCTGAATTTATTTATTCCTTTATACTACTGCAATGGAACCATATCCTCATCTACTAAAAGGGAGATTGACTTTTTGGTTATTTTATTCAATTGAGACTTTCTTTAATTGATGGGAGGGACTGCAAATTAGAAATCAGATTCATCGACCTCTTAAATAGAATCCTTTAGAGGATAATTGGCAACTTTTTTAAGTAATTCTGAAGTTGGTGATTTGAGTTACTATTTCTCTAATTCATCGTCTAATTCTTCATAAAAGAGACATTGCTTATAATTTTCAGCTTAGAACAAATCAGCAGTCTCCTGCACTAAGTCAATGTCCACTTTAGGAGAGAAAAAACTGTGTAATCTTTTTTAATTTCTTCGATATCTGAATTTGAAATTTTCATTTCTCTTCTAATCTCTAGAGAATTAATGTTTTTTAATTAAATATTCTTTATCTGGGATAAAGTGCACTTGAGGACAATCAATAGCTTTATGTTGTAGACTCTTACATGAGAAACAAGCCAACTTCAAGAATTCTGAATCTGAATTGTAAATCAAATCATCGTGCATTTCTCTAAACACTTCATAATCTTCAGGGAACTCTGGCACAATTTTCAGGAAATCATCCCTTGATAAAAGTAATAATTTAGAGAAACCTAAGCTCTTAAATCTTTCTCTTGCCTTTATTCCTGTAATGAAAGACATTAATCCTAAACTACTACCTCTGGATACTGTACTTACAACTGAAATTGAATTATATTGAACGTGATTTTATGACATTTCATTTTCAATAAATATTTGTATTTATCCTTCTTCCACAAAGCAAATAAACTGATTTTTCTATTAACCTGGAAATAAGTGATCGAAATCGATTATATTTTCTGGTTACACTACAATTGAACGAATCTTTTTAACTAGTTTTTTCTTCAATTACTCGCTAAAGTGATTCTTAAAGAGTGGACAGTTATTGAGAATCATGGAGTTTGCTTCAAATTGTAGACTTTCTCTGAGATTCTCGGATAATTGATTAATAATATTCTTTTCTTCCTCAGTTTCTTCTTGTTAATTACATTACCAATAATAATTTAAATATTCTCTAATTTTAAACTACAATTCATAACTTATCTTTTTGTGTTACATGTATGTATTGATTGTTTACACCTTCTTTCTTTTCTCTTTGGTGTAAAAGGAAATTCTATCAATGATAGCTCCAACTGTACTCACACTATACGATAATTGTATACTGCAAATCATCATAAACATGATTGAAAGTACAACTTCTAATGTACTTTAAGGAGTGATATCTCCATACCCTATAGTAAACATAGTGACAGTTGAATAATAAAAAGAATATAAATATTGAGTGTTCCAGGTGGCTTCTTCTAATCCCTTAAGTTATAACCATGTTTGGTTATTATTTCGATATGAGTATATTCCAACATAAAACCATAGACATGAGAATATGTGCAATACAAAAAAGAGAGTTAATATCAATTTACCCAATTCTAATAATGAACTTACTTATTTAGATAAATTTAGTGCTTCCTCAGCTTGTTCTGTAAGTTTGGATATATTCTTATATTGAATAAGAAACAATAATAAAAGTAAATGATACCAATTTTCAGTTAAATTTACTTAATCACCATCTATTTATGATATTGCCAAAAATATAACTAAAATTAGTACAGACAATATATCTAAACTATAGCTCTTGGTGAATACATATTAAGCAATCTTCTTTCTTTCTGTTACTATTGAACCAAACTCATAATAAGCATTATTGAAACTAAGCACAAAATCTAGGATTAGAAGTGTAAGCATGACTGAAGTAGGTACAATTAGTGAATCAAACATGAAAGATTGGCTTTCCCATGCTAAATCCATAGGGATTATGTAAATAAAATAGAATCTAGCTGCCATAACTGTGACATCCCATAACATTTTAAGTCTAGATTCTGGGTAAATAAGTGGTATGCGATTTATAAGTGTTTAGAATTTTAATGCAATAAGTTACTTGATTTTGTTGAATTTAGTAACCCATTGGTTTTCGACTTTAGGAATAGGTTTACTGATTATTGGTCGTAATTTAATAATGTGATCACGGAACAAATTCAAATTAAAAGTAGCTCCCAAATCATTAATGACATCAAAATGATACTTATCAAATAGAGAGTTCAATTTCTTTTTGAACGATATTCTATGGATGAATTTTTGAATTAGGAAGTATTAAAAGAAATCTCTATATACTCTTTCTTATGTCACACTTATACTAGGTCTTGATTAATTAATTGGTTTCTATTCAGAATGATCTGTAGATGGTTTAAGGAGGTGCTATTGATTTGGAGATAGTGGTGTAGAGTTATCTTAAATGGAATTCTAACTAACATTGTTACCCTTACTCTGAAACTTGCTTATGGAGAAGCATCCATCAGATAAAGAATAGTTAATGAAATCTTGAAACTCCTCTGCTGGTTATTCAGTCAGCATGAGTTAAGGTGTCTGAGTAGACATTATAATTATTATTATGATTTCACAGACTCGCATTCGATTCCTTTTTCATTTACTCTATTTTTCAGATCTTGTCAACACTCTAATCGCATATCTATACTACACTATGTCACTTAGCTCTTAAATCAACTAATTATCATTTGCACTAATCATGACAATACTAAAAATTGTTTGTCCCGCATTGGGTGGTTTTATTATTGATCATGTGTAATATACACTAAACTTACTCCTAATCGGTTAATCATTGACTATAGTGTCCTATATGTATTTTTTAGCATACTGTTTCAGGGAAGTGTAGGACTACTTATATTTTGCAATTGGATTCCAAATACTTTCACAGCAGTTATAAACTATATTAGTATTCACCATGATATCTAAACATTTCCCTGTATTAGAGATACCTATGTATATATACAATTAACTTAGTTAAATTTCGAGATTCTTTTAATTTGGATTTTTAGGTAGATTTTTATGTTTCCTTATTATAATCCCTGTATAAGTGATGCAATTCACGGAATCCTCACAAATATATGCAGCATCTAGTTTACTATAAATCATATCTGGTATTCCTGGAATTATACTCATGAGTGTGACCATATGTATTTGGAGAGCATATCCTACTTTAAGAGTGGATGCCTATTCCAAAATCCCAGAATTGCAATTAATTCCAGTGTAGTCAAAGGGAAATTTATTACAGGCATTAAAAGAACTTCTAAACACTGATAGAGCAGTCATTGGAATAGCAGCAGGTTCAGTAATGAGTGTCATTACTATTTGGCAAACATACTAACTTGAGAAATTGAGTGTTTTATTTCATGATTAGAAAACGACAATTTAAACTAATGCCTCAATGTATTATTGGGGAGTGAGTACAATACAGTAGATTCCTGTGATAGCTTGTATTACTTGTATTAAATAGCTTTTATACTGGCAGGATTCTTGGGGAAACGCATACAGAAACCAGAAAAAGCAATTAATGCAATGGCAGATTCATCGACTCGTGTATTGGTACTATTTCTTCTCGATACACTTTAATTTACTTGCTATGATAGTATATTTGGGATTAGAGTATTTGTAACTCTTATTGTATCAATTTGGCTGCAGTATGATTATACAATTATTGCGGTACAAATATTCTAATCATAGATCACAAGTTCAAGTTTAATAGGTGTACAGAAGCATAATTATAGAACATAGGGACTTTCTTTTGGATTATTGTCAATGTTTACTAATATATTCGAAATTTGGGTATTGAGTGTTTAAAGTAGTTTTACCAATAGTGGAAAATGTATATCTAATGTTTAACTTAGCACCATCTGATTTATAAAATGCAAAATTTACAGTTATTTATGCTTTTGCTATTTGTTTTACACTGATTGGAATAATTATATGCAAGATGTTACAGTTCATGAAACAAGCAACATAAGTTAGAGATACAAACGAACTACCAAAATTAATTTGAATAACATTTGTGATTTAATGAAAATTATACAAAAATTGTTATTATCTTTTTATCTGACATTATATCATTTACCCTCATTAAGGTTCTGATTTTCTTTAAAACATATTCACGTATTTATTTTTAATTTTCGTACCGAAATGGCATAACAATTAAATACAAGAAATAAAAAAATATGTATAATTGTTCATGAATATTTCATCCCCCTTCAATTTTTATCATTGTGCATTTATGGAGAATTGCAATTTGATGTAATGCACATCCATAAAAGCAAAGGTCTGTCATCTGACGAGCATTCAGAAAACTATAAGGGATTAAATATATTTGTACGTCTGATGAAACGACAGCATATCCATATTTCTCATTGCAGGCTGAAAGTTCCTAGAGGCAAACTGGATCATTGAAGCATTCTAAAAGCTGATTTTCACAATTGTTAAAAATACACTCCTATTCTGGATTCTTGTGATGTCTTTTCGCTGTGATGCAAACAAATAACAACAAGACAATATATAAAATCTTATTCATATTATTAAACAAATTTTTGTAATTTAAAAATGAATCAAACAAATTACATATATCTTATTTAGGTTTAAGGTTACCATTTCTCAGAAATTTGGCATTGCATGTTGTGGCATATTAATATTTTTTTCAGTTGTCTAACACTTGTTAATCTAAAAAAAAAAGAAAATTGTATAAATGCTCAAAATGTCATCTTTCTAAGTGTTGTCTTCTTTAATAGAAAACGTTCATGAGTGCTCTTTCACCTGAGCAATTGTCAGCAATAATATCCTTGAGCAACAGCATCTTCATTCAAGCTAAAAATATATTATAATTTCTATACTTAATCTGGGGTGATACAAAATCATTTATATCTTCATCGAATTACTCATCACAAGACTCAAATGTCTTCACATTTATCATCTAAAAAGCACGAGAATGCTTCTTCTTCGCACGCTCTTCAATTCATTTTCCAATAACATCTTCTGGCAATAAATAATATCTTACTCATTTTAATAATAACTTAACAATCATTGACACAGATCAAGCCCATGTCTCTCTTGTTAAAAAGAATGTTGATAAAATTTGAAAATTAGAGATAGAAACGAACCAAAATTAATTTAAATAATATATCAATATTCTAGTTTATTGTTGCTTTCTGCTCTACTCAAGTAATTCTAACGAAACACAAAAAATTTATTAGGTTTTGCTCGAAACAAATTGTGTTTACTTGAAACTATTACTTTCTTACTAGGTGATTGTGAGGAGTTTCTACTGTAGTCATTTTTCGAAAAACAACTAATTTCTGAATTTTAAGCCTCAATTCTACTCTGTGTTTTATTATGTGAACGCATCAATTAATATGAAACTATTTCCTTTCTATCTACATTTGAAGTGTCCCTATCATTGAAGATAGATCGCATTAATATACTTTACTTCTGTTATTCCCTTAATTTGTTCTCTTAATCAGTAGGCATTAAATAAGCTTTTTTATAGATTAATTATTTCATCTTTGAATGTGATTCTTAGATACTCATGAGAGATTGTTGTAATTATTGTTATTATTTAATAACTGAATTTTTAGTTGGCACTATTCCTTTCTTTTTGTAATCATCAATTTATGTAACCAATTTCTTGAGTAATTTATCTGATTAGAAATGTTTGGATTTCTTTTATTGTTATAGTGTACTCAGAGTTTGAGATTCTCTTTCAAATTATTCAGTTTTAAATTTCACACTCATTGTTCTCTTTATCTGATCTTACAATAGTTGAGTTTTTTGTAGTGTGTGATTCTCGAATATGGTTAGTAGACTTGGAGTTTCGGAAACCATTTTGGCAAATTAGTAGAACTTAAGTTGGAATAAAGTCAATTTTTCACTCACTGTCAGAATTGTGTACTCCCTATTTCCCTTAGTATGATATTCTAATGTACCAAATAAATTTCCAATTCCCATTCGAGATATTTTGACACTCTAATTTTCATTTACTTTTACAGATTCCACTTCTCCTTTGTAAATCAAATAGAAACAATCAGAGGGATCATTTTGTTTATAAATCATCCTACCTTTTGTGAATTTTACTTTTTTAAAATCATAAGCATATTATGTTGCTAATGAAGATTTGGTATCGAAAGGTAGGAAATGTTCATAGAGGAAATGTAATCTCTTATTTATAGAACTAACCTAAGCAGATTGTAGAATCATTTTATATGACTGAGCATCAATTTATGCTAATTCTACTTCATCAACTGCCAAAACTGTTGCTGATCGTGGTTATTCGAGGATAAGACCCAATTCCCCAAATGCTTCTCCTTAAGTACATTTAGCGATTAGATTTTAAGTGAATACACCCTACTCAAAAAAGTAATTTAAGTCCACAAATTGATCAGGGTATAATTCTCCAGTTTCGAGTTGATAATCTTTGTATGATTTGTTCATTCGTAAACGAGCTATTCCAAGATGCACTTGTGTAAATGACTTAGATGCAAGTGTCCGCTTTAATTTTTAGATTAATTCAATGTTATGACTTTTTTGCTGAAATTCATCGAGATTGTGAAACTTTTCCAATGTTTCATCTACTTCAATTTAGAGGAACTTCTTTTTCTAATATATGTGAACAGTTCCTGATATGACGATGTAAAAATCATTTGCAGGTTCACCTAAGTTAGTAATATAATACCTTCTTTAAATATAATCTCTCCTGGTTTGAAGGACACATAACGCATAACTTTACAAGTTTGGTAGTGTAATTGTTGAATTTAGTTTTTGCGGTTTAGATTAATTTCCTTGAAATATTTAAATGCTTTTGTGCCTCTAACTAATAACCATATATCATCCTCTGTTCTCTCAGACTCTTGTAATATACGTTTGGCTTCCATTAATTACAATAAATACGTACTTCTAACAGTGATTATTTCATAATTAATGTAATAAATATCAATTCAATAACTGGATGATGAAAAAGAATCGTTATTGTATGAGAGTGAAGTGAGGGAGGTCCAAGAAAGTGAGAGGGGATTCCTACTATGTGGGTACATATTGGGAACAATATTAAATGTGATCATAATAATTTATTTATTTATCATATCAATAAAATACTGAGCTATAATCTTTTCTAAAAAAGTAGATTCTATCATCCTAATAATAGACATTTATATCATATTCTCCATTGAATGATAGTAGTTATTGTTACACATTCACTTTCTATACATATGCAACAGATTCATTCTTTTTTCTATCTTTTTCCTCAATCCTCAATACTAAAATCCCTGGATCACTATGTCCATTGCTATTTGAACCTCCAAATGATAAAATTTGATCGAAACTCACTTAGAGACATACACTATTTAATTTAAACATTAGGTCTTATTCACTCTCCACTTTTAGAGGATACCATTTATGTCTTTTCGTATCATATCTAAATATAATTAATTATATACTTCTCAACTGTTTTATCAAAATGTTCAAATCTATTTAATCCACCAAAACGAATTAAATATCTCTCCTAATAAATCACTAAATTGACTGAAGTTAGGGGAATGTGCATAGATTTAATTCTCTACCACTCTAGGGCCTTAAGACTGAATCTCTCACAACTTGCTAATACCTAGGTGTTCTCTCCTCCAATCACATAAATATAGTGGCCAATTTATGCTACTCTAAAGTTTCTTCTTTATTCAAGCATTTTGGGAAGAGCCTGTAAACCACCAGTGTGGAAATTATACTTATAAAATGCATTATCAGGACCATTTGAAAAGGGATTAAATAAAAATAGATTTCCTTCTCTACTATTAAAAGAAATTAATTCATTAGTGAATGGTTATTCTATATCAACATCAAGCTTTTGTACATCATCTGAATACAATTACCAATAATATAATGTCTTAGTAAATGGTTTAAAGTAGTGTAAGAAAGCATGTTCTTATTCAAAGAAGTAGTTGCAATGATTGAATTCAATCTTGGGATTTGTACTATCTAATGTCTTAATTCCAATTGGAGTAACTTTTTAAATTGATTAACAATTTTCTGCGATATATGCCCTATGCTTTGGTGGTAATATATCAAGAAGATGAGATTCATTGATTTTACCCTTAAAACTTAATTCAACAGCTTAATCAAGAATAGCTTGTTTACGATTAACTTACATTTCTCTAATTTATTTTTCAGCTGTCAATTGCTCAGATGAAAGTTACTGCTTGAATTTTTATAAGGTTTATTGCTAGTCTGACTATTCTTCATTGATAGAGTGTTCAGCATTCGAAAAGGAGAAATTCTCAGCATCATTAGTGAGAGCATCATCACCAATTTTTATGACATTTTCTGATTTATCAAAGTGTACTGTCCCTTATAATTTTTGTTAACTTTTTTCTTATCTTTTCTTATTGTATTCTTCTTTTAATGGTAGACTTGTATTAACATTTAGATGATAATTTTTCAAATCTTTATTTAAACCTTTCAATACTTTAGAGGCAATGTCTTAAGGTACAAGAAATAAAGTTTAAGCTGCAACAACAGCTGCATTATAATCATTCTAATCTACTTCATAATTAAATTGTATGTTAGTCACATCATATTGATTTAGGAAACGGAATAAATGCAACCAAATTTGAAGTAATTATTAAATGATTTTAATGAGATTGAGTGATATCTCATCATTAAGAAGATCAACAGGAGTGAGTGTAATTTCTTCCATTTCTAGACTATTTAGTAAAAATTAAGCAATTCTATCAGGGGTTGTTAAATCTGCTGGATTAAATACTTCAATTTAAATTGTCTTATATTGAGAGCTAGAGATTGATAATTCATTTACATATTTTAACTTCCTGCCATTCCTTTGCTAGATGTGAGTAGATCCTCTGAATCTATGAATTGATAAAATTCATGAAGTCCTCTTCTTAAATCAATTTCATGTTGAGTAAGCAGGGAATAGGGATCTAAATAACTACCATAATACCTTCTTTATCTACTTCACTAGTCATAAGAAGTAATTTTTCCTAATAATTATGTACACAATTTTTCAAAGCTCCAAATGTTTGATTATAAACTTGTGAGATGTAGGTAAGTTTACGTTTGATTGCTTGTAAATCTATATAATTTTATATGATATTCTGTCCCATAACCTTTTTAATAAAGTAATAATGAAATAGTCTATGGAAAAAGTTTTAAAAGATATCATAAATTCTACTCTAATTATCTAATAGATATGAAAATAAGCCAACAGATTAAGGTAATAATATAGATTTCTTTGTCTATAATTTAGCTTAAGTGTTGATTTCTGATAGTATATTGGAATTCTAATTAAATTGAGGATAGTTTTCATTGTTGTCCTGCTATTGCTCAACATTCTATTCTTGCGACATTTGGGAGAAGGACTCATTTAACATGTCTTGTGAAACGAAGACTTGTTCGTTGTTTTCTAGATCTCTAAAACTCATGTAACGGATAATAATATTAATAATATTGTCTATGAACTGATCAGAGGGTGACTGCAATTGAATTGATGTTCACTGCTCTTGTTAATCTTAAGTTGTTCATCAATTCGAGCAAATTCAATCTTAATGGTGTTTCTAAACATTCCATTTCTTATTTGGTATGTAGTCTCTCATCATCGAAGTTTGGTTTATTGAAGAATGTGACTTACACTCCCTCTGGTACTTTGATTGACTTAACTTTGAAATTCTTCATGTCATTTGGAATTTCTGGGTGAGCACCACATAAACGTAACTCATCTCCTTAGAAATGACATTGTGAATATAAAATAACACAAGGTTCAGGCTTAAATAATATAAAAAATATACATCTGAATCTACTTTACCATCAACTGATTTTTAATCTCCTTTACTATCATCTCCAGAACCTTAATCTCCTGATCCTTAATCTCCAGTGCCTTTATCATCTGATTTTGTATCTCCTGAACCTTAGTCACCTGAACCTGAGTCTCCTGAGCCTTAGTCCCCTGAACCTTAGTCCCCTGAACCTGAGTCTCCTGAACCTTAATCTCCTGATTTTTAATCTCCTGAGCCTTGATCTCCTGATCCTTAATCCCCAGTATCTTTGTCATCAGATTTAGAATCTCCAGATCCTGAGTCGCCAGATCCTTAATCATCAGATCCCTATTAATCTGATCCTTAATCACCCGATCCTGAATCTCCTGATTTTTAATCATCTGAACTGCCAGATTAATCTCCTGATTTTTAATCATCTGATCCTTAGTCTCCTGACCCAGTATCATCAGATTTTGTATCTGTTCCTTAATCCCCTGAACCCTAATCTTCTGATGATCCTTAGTCTCCTGATTTTTGATCATCACTTGATCCTTAGTCTTCTGATCCTGCATCAGTTCCTTAATCACCAGATTTTTAATCATCTGTACCTTAATCACTGGATTTTTAGTCATCTGATCCTGCATCACCTGATCCTTAATCTCCAGAACCTGAATCACTAGATTCCTATTTTTCTCCTTAATCACCTGAACCAGAATCTCCTGTACCAGCATCACCTGATCCTTGATCTCCTGTACCAGCATCACCTGATCCTTAATCCCCTGATCCTTGATCTCCTGATCCTTAATCACCTGAACCTTAATCTCCTGATCCTTAATCTCCTGATCCCTAATCTCCTGATCCTTAATCACCTGAACCTTGATCCCCTGAACCTTAATCTCCTGAACCTTAATCTCCTGATCCTTAATCTCCTGATCCTTAATCTCCTGAACCTTAATCCCCTGAACCGCTGTCGCCATCTCCACTACCCTCTCCTTCTTCATTTTTAGTTGTAATTGTAACTTCCTTTGCTTGGAATACTTTTTCTTATTTTCCAGCTAACTCAGCATCTAAATCTCTCTTATTTTTCACAGTATCTAATTCCTCACCAGCACAGTTTTAATATTCTTCTGAGGGTGGTTCTGGTTCACTTTCTGGTTCTTAATTTTTTTCTTATTTAGTTTATACTGCTTTTGGTGGTAAAGAAGCCTTATTTTCACCAACTTTAGGGGCAGATTTTTTAACAATTACCTCTTCTTCAACTTCTTCAGTGACTTCCTCAGTCTCTTCTGGATCTGGCTCTGGTTAATTAACTGCTTGATCTGTCTAAAGTTTAACATGCTTTTCATCTTTTTATGATTAAAGATGTTAAACTCCATCAACATCAACTTTATTTTTAACAGTATCATCCTCCTCACCTCCTGGGCAATCTTCTTCAGGTACTTCTTGTGGATGTTCTTCTTAAGGTTTTTATGGTTCTTCTTTTTTTTCCTCTGGTACTTATTCCTCATCTTTTGGTTCTTCTTCTTGAGGCTCATCTTTAGGAATCTCTTCTAATCCATTTGGTTCAACTTCTTCTTCTCCTTGATCAAATGATTAAGGTTTTTCTTCTTATAAAGTCTATTTGTCCAATGAAACCACGTTCTTGACAATGTAGGTAAAGAGTTTTTCGATGTCATTTAATTCTGAATTTTGACTATATAGAACATAAAAGAGATTTTAGTTTTCTGATAAATTGGATAAGTATATGACTGACTTGCCTTGCTCATCATATGTTGATATAATTTCATTTCTCTTTTCAACAATCAATAATCTATTCATAATTGGTTCACCATCTGGGTTAGTATTAATTAAAGAGACACCCTCATAATTGTCAAGGGAAAACATATCCATTCTTTGTTAATTGTTTTCAGGTTTCTTCATTGCAATCTTAACCCATTCCTTATCCTTTATTTGAGTTCCTAGGAATATTAAATTAGATGTTATTTCTGTGAAGTACTCTGAATCTGGTCCGAAAGCATTTGTTTTCTTAACCTACCCATCAGTGAGTTCTAGGTGCTACTTATGATTTGTGGAGAAGATCCAGTTTTGATAGCTACTTTAGGGCAATGTAATACTTTTTTCCTGATTCAGTTTTTTACACACCCAACAGAATGTCGCTTGAAATATCAGTTTCTTAGATAAATTTTTCAAGACTGCTGATGTCTTTTTGTATCCAATCATGCACTTTTGATAGATCTTGTGTCATGCTGCCAACAACTAGCAATGCCAAGCACAGAATTGATAATTTCATAAATATAATAATAAAAAAAACGACTCTCTAATTATGATTAGTTCTTTTGATATGTTTTTATTGATACCTCTTTTATCAATATAGAGAGTAGAATAGCAATGTAAATGAAATTCGAATGTATCGAAAAAAACCAAATCTTTTTATATTTATTCAATCAAAATATATATTCTAAGTTATATATAATGAATCAAAAAGAATGTAACAGAGAAGAATTTAAAAAGCAATATTTGCATTAAAAAAAGAAAAAT
>JMSD01000036.1:275311-298207 GCA_000715435.1 Paramecium caudatum
TTTTAACAAAAAAAAGAAATAAGCTATCGAAATGTTGAATCATTTGCATCCTAAAGAATGTGAAATTGTGAATATTGATTAAAATCAGTTTATGTAGTGTGAATGTAAATCTAAATATCCACATCAAAGAAACTGTATATAAAACTACAAATAATGTGAAGAATTTTTAACATTTCAATATGTTTGGCATAAAACTCACTCATTTTATTAACTACCTTAATATCAAAGTTATATAAGAACTTCGAATAGAGAAATTAAATTGCTTATTGATAAATTTGAGACAAAGAGAATGTAATAATAGGTCCTTAAATGTAAATATTATACAAATAACCAATTTTTTGAAGATCGCAACACAATATGATTAGTATATTTATAAATTAATACATGAAAGTATTTCATGTTCATAAAATAGAACTTTTTTCATTATTACTATAAATTCTGACAATGTGAATATAAATTCGGATTTAATGATCATTAAATAATAATGAATTCAAAGGAGTGCAACAGAGAAGAATTCTAAAAGCAATATTTGTATTTGAAAAAGAAAAAATAATTTGCTCTTGATATGGTGAAAAAAAAATAGCCTTAACGTTTGGATATTATTAATGTGGATTAGAAAGAATTGAAAACTTGTTCTTGTGCACCTTCAGAAAATGGCCGAAGACCACATGTAAAAGACTGCAGCTAATCATTTAGGCTGAGTAGACAAATTTTAAAATCAAAATATATTGATTATAAGACCGAGTATAATTACTTTAGGGATGACTCTCCAGGGTGGAGATTCGCTCGATAAATTGAAAAGGAAATACAATTTAGGAAGGACAAAACCAGATCAAAGTAATAAGTTTTAAAAGGAAAGCAATACATAGATGGCTAATTTTATTGATAATATTTATATATAATGAATCAAAAAGAATGTAACAGAGAAGAATTTAAAAAGCAATATTTGCATTAAAAAAAGAAAAAATAATATGCAATAGATATGCTTAAACACCATGAATCAGAGAGTTTGGATAGAATTAATGTTAATCAATAAGACTTAGAAAAATGTTCTTGTGTACCTACAGAATTCGGCGTCATTAAACATTAATAAGACTGCAGTACATCATATAGAAAATGTTAAATCCGATTGAAAAAAAAATATATAGATTATAAGACAGAGTTTAATTATTATAGAAACTGTTCTCCAGATTATTATTTTGCAAGGGAAATTGAAAAAGAAAAACAATTTTAAGTGGAAAAGAATAGATTGAAACAGCAAGTATTAAAAGGTCATTAATATAAAGATGATTAATTTTATTGATATTTATGAATAAAAAAGAATTAAATAGAGAAGAATTCTATAAGCAATATTCTTACGAAAGATAGCGAAGGACATTAGCATTAAGATAACTGACGCCTAAAGATACAGAACCATGTCTTATAGACGAGAAAGATTTGAAGGAATGCAATTGTGAGAGAGATAGTTGTTATACAATTCACTCAAAAAATTGTAGAAAAGGGTATTAGAGGGATAGTAATCGTTTAAGAAAGCGTTATCTATTTTTAAAAAGCAGATAATATTTTTGGAGGTTGTATTCTCCTGATTATCATTTTCGTGGAATAGTAGAAAAGAAAATACAATTTAAAGTGGATACAACAAGATTGAAATAAGAAATATTGAAAGGGAAATCTTATACTAGTAACATGATGAAATGATTTCATAATTTATTAAATTATCCTTTACTCTGAATTTATATACAAATTAAATCATCAAATGATCAATATATTTATGGAAGTGCATTTTTACACAATGGACAAATCAAATTGATTTCCATCCATTAAGTTAAACATATTGGATGATATTAATGATTCTAATTATAAATAAATTTATTACACATGGTGTGTTCATGAGCAGTTATTTCTTTTTTGCTTATGAAAGGGCTTTATTAATAATTGGTTCATCATTGAGTTTACCCTCTGGTATTTCTGATAGGGGATTTAAACATATAGCACATTCTGTTTAAGCATGTTCTGTTGTTTATTCAATAAAATAATTGAATTGGTTTTTTCGAATTATGAACCATCCATATTTACATTAGCAATAGTAAATAATTAATTATAATGCAAGAATAAGAATAATAGTGTATACAATATGCAGTCTTTGGGCTAATTGTAAAATATTGTCAGTGGAGCCTCTTGCATAGATTGAGTAAATTGCTCTTGGCATAATCATTCCAATATAATGTTTGCTAAATTTTATCTTTCCCTACTAAAACATGTATATATGATTTGTGGAGTCAAAAATAAATTATGATTGTAATTTCTACTGAATGTCTGATATTTATGAAAAGATAGGACATTATAACTAATTCCACAAATTGTGTAAGTACTACATTATAGCTTGGGTTTTCGAATTGCGCTTTCTTGCATATAAATTATTAATACCGATAATTTTGATTTGATTTTAAGATCGTATAAAATTACTAACAATTAAATAACTAAGCAGGGGGTAAAATAGAAAAATTTTCGTATATCAAATAGCAAGGAGCTGAATAGGCAAATGTAAATATCTTAAGTCAAAATTATTGAAAGTGTTAAGCTTGCCCCTTTATTTGGTACAGGATCACTTTTTAAGTATTTAGCTGAACTCACAATTTAAATTATAGAAATTGAGAGGACAACAAGTGTAAAGAATTAAACTTCAGTTTAATAGGCAATTTCGCTATATATGAAGAGTTTTATCCTTTCCTTGGTGACACCACAATCTTAATCGAAATCACTGAATACTACTAATTTTGTTGAGTTTTCAAGTTCTGTAGCATCAATGAATAGTGTTGAACTGCAGGCAAAGGGAGGATGTTTGTCATTGTTTCCTAATGAGACATCAACTTTGATGTCTTTCCATGTCAACAAACTAATTAAATTCAGAATAATTTTACTTTTTTTGTGAATCGTATGAGTAGGAACTGTTGTTTAATTCATATTTCAATGTAAACTAGTGTTTCTCGTGCAACATGCTGTTATTTTATGGGTACACCTGAAGAATGAGGTTCTTATTATCGAATACAATTTTTATGTATATCAAGTGATCTCTTTCATTTGTCCACTAACCAGATAGTAAATCTCCCTTAGTTTGAACCAAAAACTTATAAGTTTTCTCTAAATCATACTATTTATGGTAATTAAAATCATACCTCACAGATTACGTAACCTATTAGGCATAAATATATTAAAATTTACATAATTAAACTTAATTTTTTTAATAATATTTAATCACTATTATTTGGATCTTATAAATTTATATACATCATTTCTTAAATATGTCAATCAGTTTACCAATTCCTATTGCAAAGCCAATCAAAAGCATAATTGAATATAATCCAAGACGAAGAGGTTTAGACATTCTAGAATGTAATTCTGAGTGGTCATTGCATTTGAAATCCTTATATATCTTATGAAACTACTTCCTGATCAGATGCAAATTTGGACAAATCAACTTAATCAACAAGATATTCGGACATTGCATCATCACTAACTTAAACTTATTTTTATGTTTTAGGTTTGTCTATTTCTTTTTTTCCATACAAACAATACAAATGCATGTATATTGGTATGATGTACTCCTAAAATAAACCAATAATTGCCCTAATTTAATTTCATAAACTACCCACATAATGAAAGAAGAAGTGATAAATCCATTTCAATACATTGTACTAATAAACATGTCAGAGCATAAACAAATGAAAACGCATAAAATTACCATTTTGGTTATCTTTCTAAATCATAAATAAGTCCAAAGAATTATGATCTTGTAATGAATTACAGCACTGGAAAGACTAGAGTTAATTGAAGGAATAGGAGGATTTAAATGGTTATCACTAGTGGATCATCTCCAGGATAATAATCTAACAACGTTGATCCACTTTTTCCTTCTTATTTTTAATTGTTAGCCAAAGCACCAGCAACTGCAAAAGCGCCAAAAGTTCCAGCCATACAATAAACGCACCAAGTCCATGCATAACCAAAAGCAATATCTCGATTATTATTTGATTATATGGTGTTATTTTTCATTATAGGTACTACCATTGATTAGCAGAGCAAACCCATACCAAATGTACCTGCCATAGTGGATAAATCCCAACTAAACCAATGCACTTCATCAAAGACGCCCTCGTTACTAGTAATCAACATATAAGTTCCCTCATAAATTGTAAACAAAATAAATGAGAATACGGAAATTACTGCATATGGTAAAATTTGTAGAATGACTCCTAACTTTTTCTATAAGAATAATGGCAGTATTAGGGCAGTATAAACTATACCTACCCATTGGTAGGATAGTTTTGACAATGTGATATCAGTGAGCTTGGCACTTTCCATACCCAAATTATTAGCAAATAACTGTACCAAAGGATAGAGTTAATTACATATTAAGATCATATATATCATCCCACTTGCCCATAATAAAATTACATTACTGATATTAAATACATTCTTCCACTTGGCTCCAAGTACTCTCTCGAGTGTGTCAGGGAGGTCCATCTAAGTTAAATTGAAAATACCTCTTCTGCCTTATTATGTACCATAAGTAATTGAGTTGTTCGACCAGAGATGAATGCTATCAGTGTGGCAACCCCTATCCCTAATACGATTCCTGATTTGCAAAATAGAACAGGAAAAACAAGTGTACTTGTTCCAACCATTGAATTTGAAACTGAGATGATTGTCTATAAGGAGGTTGCTTTGCGTTAATTCGCGATGGATGTTTTGCGAAGAGATTGGATTAGGGATTTTTTTTCTAATTTTGAAACAGACTATTTGAGTATTTTTTGAATTTACTAATTAACCTCAGCCTCTTGTGCTAATTACGCCATTAAATTTAATTAAAAAATGTTTTTGAGTTCCACTTTAACATAATGAATACGTAAAATATCTCAATATTCGATGTTACTAAATTTTGTTGGGATTCGAAAGATCGACGATTGATTCCCAGGCAATTTAGTCAACAATTACATTAGTGTTTATTATTATTTCTATGAATTTGCTTGCAAATAAAATATGGGAATTAATAAATATTAATAATGGGCATTTGTTCGAATCACAATTCAGTTAAAAAACCGTATATGAACATTCTATCTCGATTTCGTGATTAATGTATGTTTAGGGTATATGTAGTTGATGAATTTGAGTTGACGATGTTACAATTAATTTATGAAGATTTATCAAAACGATCCCCCAATAACTTGATTTCTAGAGAAACTTTTAATGCATATTTTAGGGTGATAGTTTGTATATCAAATACTAATTTAGGGATTGTGGGGAGAATAAATATTTAACAGATTTGCTATTAATCATGAAGAATATATGAATTTTGAAGAGTTTTTGCTGGGGTTACAGAGTTTTATTAAATGTTCTGAAGAGTAGAGAATCCACAATTTATTTAAATTGTATGATTTACATAATAAAGATTGTATTGCAAAAACTGATTTTTTATAAATGGTATGAGATCTAAATATTAGTTATAAAATTATCCAAAAGAGGAACTTAAATTCATTTTAAATGATTAATTATTTTTGAAGGAACAATAAATAATTAAAACATATGATAGGTCAAGAAAACAGGAGAGAAAGAACAGCAAAAAAAAATCAAGTATGATGATTGAAATATTAGTTCTATATTTAAGAAAATGTAGTTTGAATGTTGAAAATCTCGAATTAAATTTTTAAGAATAGGCTTAGAGTATGGCTTCAGCAAAGAATTTATTTCCAGTTTCGAATGATAGTATGGCATCATTAAATGGGATACCTATGAAGGGTTTTGAAACCAATATCACCCTAATTGTATATTGATGTAATATTGCTTAGATAGATGGCCAAAAAATTGAAACATGTGTTAATTTGAGTCTCCTAACAAAGAAGTATGTGGATTTGGTTTATAAAACATAAATTGATTAAACTATGACAGAAAAAGATTTTTCTTTGTTTGTTGTGCAACATCCCAATTTAATGCAACCCTTATATTCTGCATTTAATTATAATTTTTGGGGTTTTAGGAATTAAAGACCGCTTTACAAAGAATAGTAAGAGAAAATCATAATCTAGAACTTTGCAGATGAGTGGAGAGCTCTATAAACAGTCAAAAAAAAACTAAATGAAAGCAAAATATTGTGAATTGTATCCTAATACTTTAATGTAATTTAAACAGAAAACTGACATAACACCATCAAGTATTTAATTATTTAAAAAGAAATTATTTGTCTTAATGGATTGATAATAGAGGAAAAAATTAATTTAGAGAATCAAAAATTTGGTTTTGAGATATTTCACAAATAAAAGGATTATGTAAATAAGATGTATCATTGTTCAGATGAGAAAAACTTTAGAGAATGGTAATCAGCACTCTAACCTTATTTAAAGTATTTAATTTGTTAATTTAGTGGTGAAATTAATAAAAAATATTCTATATTTGAGAAAATTGGTGAGGGGAGATCATCAACTGTGTATAAATGTTAATAAAAGTAAACAAATCTACAGTTTGCATTAAAAGTTATTAATAAAATACTTCTCACACCTGAAGAATAGGGAGCAGTTAAACATGAAGTGGATATCATGAAACTAATGAATCATTCTTGCATAGCCAAAATGATAGACACAGTAGAGAATAGAAATTATATTTATGTTGTTACAGAATTAATAATTGATGGTGATTTGTTTGATTATGTTGAACACAGATAATATTTGGAGGAGAGAGAGGCAGCACTTGTACTCAATCAATTGATTGACGCAATAGCATATATTCATTCAATTGGGATAATACATCGTGATCTAAAACCAGAGAATATAATGGTAGTTTTGAAAAACAATACAATTAGGTAAGTTAAATTAATTGATTTTGGATTTGCTGATTACTTATCAATTATTTAAAGTAATAAGTAAATGAATTGTGGAACCCTTAACTATGTGGCTCCTGAAGTATTGTAATACAAAGACGTCACATCTAAAATAGATAATTTTGCTTTAGGTGTGATTTTGTATTATATGCTAAGTGGGTTTTTACCATTTGATTCTGATTTTCCAAATGAAATAACATAAAACACATTAGATGGTAACTATACCATGGATGATGAATTTTGGAGATGTGTGAGTGATGATGCAAAAGACTTGGTTAGAGGTCTTTTGAAAGTATAACCAAATGAAAGATTAAGTCTTGATGAAGCGAAACATCATCCATGGATGTAAATGAATCACAAATGATTATAAATCAAACAGCTGCTAATAGTTTTTGTTTCTCTTATTCTTTTCTTTCCATATCTTTCAATTTATCTTAAATCATATCATTTTCAATTTTCTTTTTCATTTTACCTCCATAAAATGTTCCAATTCCTTATAGTACATAGAATCCAATAAAAGTGACTGCACAAATAATTGAAAATTGTTTTGAATCTGCTTTGGCTATTTATAGAAACAATCATTAACCTCCTTCAATAAGGCCTTCCCAAACAGGAATACCGATGCACCATGTGAATATGGTAAAAACAATTACGTAAAGATAGTCTATGAATTCGTAGGGATAATATCCTGGAGTTGTTCCATGGAATTTAGGTTTATAAGCTCCAAATTTTCTACAATTATATATTTCTAGTTACCTTGTATATCCATCATCTAACATAGGATCATCCATGATTGTAGGATCGATTTTATGATAACCAACATCTTAATCTTGATCCATTTTTAGAATGAAAATTTATGATTAACGCTAAATATTTCACGTATGACCATATAACATCAATTTAAATCTCATATGTTAATATTTATAAATCAAATTGCAGCAAGCAACTTTTGCTTTTCTTATTCCTTTTTCTCCATCTCTCTTAACTTGGATTCAATCATTTCATTTTCAATAACTTTCTTCATTCTTCCACCGTAGTATGTTGCTAATGCTTGAATTGTGTAAAATCCAACAAATATCACTGTAACAATGATTCCAAATTACTTTGAATTGGCCTTAGCTAAATATAGAAATATAAACTAACCTCCTTCAATGAGTCCATACCAGATTGGAATACATATACCCCATGTGAAGAGGGTAAACAATGCCACATATACATAATCGATGCATTCAAATGGATAATATCCAGGAGTAGTGCCATGGAACTTGGGCTTGTAGGCACCGAATTTTCTAATTTTAAATATTTCTTACCTTGTGTATCCGTCATCCAACATGGGATCTTCCATGATTGTTGGATCGATTTTGTGATAACCCCCGTCTTAATCCATAAATAATTAAAATAATTAATGAAGTCATAACTCATACAATCAACTGTGATAATTTGTGTAGGATTTCTTAAACTCTTTTTCTAACTTCTTCTGAGGAGTTAGTAATATTTTGCACTAATTGTGGCATCAAATAAAATAGGTGACCAATAGTTGTTTGCAGTAATGATGTTTCAGGGTACTGAATTTATTTATTTCCTAGGGGTGTGAAGTTAAGAAATGAATTTTCGCTAATAGTTACTGTGACTAGATTAGATAATAAGTCAATGATTTTATTTTCACTAAAATTACATGAATATATACTTCCCAGATTCTAGGAGCTTTTTGCTGGCATCTAAAAGATATGGCAATACATTTAGATTACCCGAAAGCATACTTAGTTTCCTCAAGGCGAGTAATGAATTGTCAGCCAATTCATATAATTGCATCACAAAATCAACAAACTCATCTGTTTCTGCTAATTGTGAATTATTGCGATATATGAGGGTAATGTCTTCGATGTATCGATCTTATAATTGATGATTTTCAGCAATTGCAAGTTTATTTGATTGATTAATTTTCTCAAAGTCTTCCCTACCTGGAAGTATTCTTTACAAAGCCTATAAAATTCTTATTTATCCTTCATCATTTTCTTATAAATATGCTTTAGATCGACTGAGGTAGTTCTCAGCTAACATTAAGTATAGAGATTTATCCTCTTAGAGTGTTTCAGAATAGTGTGCATATTGGTCATTGCTCCTCATTGTTATGATCATATGTTCATAAAGTTCTGAAAATTCAAAGAAATAATTAGGATTTATATCTAATGCAGCATTTAATTAGGTGAGATGTCTTCTAAGGAGTATGTGTTTGTATTTATCATTAGGAGGATCTTTTACTAATTCTCTGATACATAGAATCAATTATGGGATAAGTTTGGGGGATTGTTTTTGCAAATTCTATCCTAAAGTTAACATAAACTATTTGGGTGAGAGATTATCTTCAAAAAAGATCTTATTTTGTATGAGATCTAATTTCATGTGGGCTACTAAAGGAAACTCTAGAATTTTGTAGTATGTTTTGATAACTTCTTCAATGTAGCTTTCTGAAGCTAGCTTTAAGATATCATTCAGTAATTCTAGCAATTCAGGTGTGATGTGTAGGATTAAAGTTTTAAGATATTTTATATCTGATGATGGAGTATCATAAATGTATGATATTTAGGAAAGAATCTCCTTAAAATTACTGAGGCACATAATAGGTTTATAGAGGAATAATTCTCTAAGATGTTTGGCTATTTCCAAACTCAACTAAGGTTTGGCTTATTGCAATATAATGACAACATCTGGAAGTGTTTATTTGATTATGTACTCTACATCATGGTCTCTAATGTAAGAATTTGTCTTACTTAGAAGGTGATGCTTCCTCTATGATTAGGAAGTATTTTTTGACTAATTTAATAAAAGCCTAAAAGACACTCTTAACAGTCTCCTCCCATGATGCAACATCTAATTCTTTGGCTTGATTTTTTTCTGAAAATGTTGAATTGATTTTATGCATGAGTTCTATGAATATGTCTTCAAGGATCTTTTTCCATTCATTGTATTGATTTTCACAATTTAAGTGAATGAGGAGATTGCTAAAAATATGAATAGCTGAATGTCTGATCTCTGGGATTGAGTCTAGTGAAATAATGGATAATTTGTAAAATATTTTTGGTAAATAAAGCTCCAATTATTAATTGGTAATTGCTAGACTTGTCTCTAAACTTTGATTGTTTTTTGTAATAAAGTCTCCTAAATGCCAAAGCATATTACAGATTTAGAAATTAATATTCTACTCATCTAAAATAAGAATATAAATTACTTGAATTTGATTTGAAATTATCAATGATATCAAATAACTTGGATATTTGTTCACCGTTGAGGTTTGGGAGAAATTAATTGATAATGTACTCTGCACAAGATAGTCCTTATTTTACAAATATAGTTGTTTATTCTGAACTGATATCAAGTAAGATTAATAACATTGAATCCCATCCTTTTTAACTGACTTCATGTCCATTATTTTACAACATCTTCAGGATATTTGTTAATATAATTTCTTTGATCTCATTTTATCGCAAAGAACATAGATCCATCCAAGGTTAAAAGAGCGTCTATTGATATTATGCTTCAGCTTTAGCCCACTTATCCTTGATAAAAGATTGTGTGGTTTGAGTTTTTTTGTGGAATTATGTGAGATATTCAAATCCATAGAAAATTATCTAAGATAGTGTATCAGTTGCACTAAGCAAAAGCTAAGTGTTTCTGGATGAAACAACTGATATAAAATGAGCAATTATCAATTCCCAAAAGACATCTAACCTAAAAACATTAAATTTAATCAACTCAAGTAATTTGGACAATGAGAAGTGCTTTCTTTAATCTCCAAATTGAGATGACTATCTTTTTAGTTCCATAGATGACATTTCCAAAGATTCAATAGTAATTTGATTGATAGCATCCATGACTGTGATTAGATGTTCATTTCCATAAGTTGGACTTTGTGAAAACAATTAATCCAAACTTTAAAATAAAATAGTTATATCGAGTGTTTTAATTTGTTCTTCTTAACTGGAATTCTTGGCCAGTCGATTCCTTAAATAATGATTCTCACATTCCTCGAATGTCTTGAAAATACACACCCAACTGCTACATTCCAATAAATCTATTATATAGTTATTATTACTTCCTAAACAATTAGCAATGTTAAGAACCATTTTGTTAATTTAAATATGACTTTTCGCAAATTCTGATCCCTGTTGTGGTTTACAAAATTCACAAATAGTCTTAATGAATGCAGTTTATGCTGATTTCATTTAAATTGAGCCAACTATATTGATATAGGTTTAGAAGGCAGATAAAAGATTTTGAAGTGTTTACTCATCTAAATCTTTCATTAATAGATATTTAATTCCCCTGAGATTGAGTTTCCAAGTGTATTCTATTACTTGATAGAATGGATCTTATGTGGGTATCTTGATTAGATTTCCTAATTATATTTTTTATTGATCAGCATAGACACATAATGAATTAGCAAATCTTGATTAAAATTCACTGATCATTCTGCAAACTAAACCATTATCACTAGGATATACTTCGGAATTCTATTATAGATTAAGAGTTGGATTAGTTAATTCCATCCATCTTTTTTATTCAATTTCATTAGGATCTTGCACTTCCTTAGCTATTCCTGATAGTAATGTAATTATGTCTAATATGAAATTCTATTTTATGAAAAGAGATTACCTTTTCATTGAATGGTAATTACAATAATTAATCCAAAAACAATTAACTTTAAACAAAATAAATAAGTGTCTAATAAGCTAGATTTTTATTAATGGAATTTTCAGGCTGCTTGAGTTAAGAAATGATTAGATTCCATGTATCGATAGATTTAGTTCCATCAACTAGAAAGATTATACAT
The DNA here is from genome assembly GCA_000715435.1 of Paramecium caudatum. Lineage (NCBI taxonomy): Eukaryota > Ciliophora > Oligohymenophorea > Peniculida > Parameciidae > Paramecium > Paramecium caudatum. The sequence continues at coordinate 287,014 of JMSD01000036.1, forward strand.
TTATATGCCTCTACAATGATTGAATTCTTAATCATGTTGGTAGGTGTAAAGAGGATTTTTCTCAAAACATTCACAAGATTATCAGTAAGCAATTCTTATATGATCCTGAATTATTGGAAAAATTTTCCCATGTTAGTGAGAAAACTATTAATACTCACCAATCCGAACTCTCTATCAAGAGGGACAGTCTGTGGAAACCATGAGGGTCTCACATAATCACTAATTTTTATGAGATCAGACAACATAGAATGTAGATTCTACACTTCTTTATGATGATCAGCAGGCACATTTTATATCTATTTTTATTCTTTCTAATCTTATTAATTGTCTAAATCCATGACAATGTCCATATCTTCAAACCCTTAACCAGCAATAATTAATTAAGTGGATGCTGATAGTAATTCAATGACTTTAAATAAAGAAGTTTCAGCAGATGAATTAATAATTGGAATCTTTGAGTTCTTCATGTACAAAACAAGTGTGAGACACTACATAAGTAATGAAATACCTTTTCTACAAATCCATAATTGCCAAAATTAATGAAATCAGAATGAATGAAAGTCATGAAACTTTGAATGAGTTTAAAGTGCAATTCATCTTTTTAAATTTCTTTTATCCTCAGGAAGTAGTCCAAAACATCTTCACTAGTTTGTATCTAAAATTACAACAATAATACATCATTGAGGACTTTTAAGTTTATTAATTTTAGAAGGAAGCATATTAATGTTATGTGAAACTTAGCTGATCTTAACTATCCCTACGCTGGTATGAGGATTTTTTGTATTTCTTATCTTGGTATGTCTTGTATGCCATTTCGCTTATTATCTTCTAAAACTTTTTGAAATGAATTGAGAGCATCCTTCATAGGAGTGTATTTCTTTTTAGATGAGAGGGATTGTTTGATGATAGCAATTTCTCGCATTGCTAATTACACTCTGGATTCTTGCATTAAAATATCAAATAAGTAATTGAAATAATTTATTCAATTCTTTTACAATAACTTTACCCAAATCACTAGATTCAATTTCATGTAGATCATCTCCAATATTTATTTCTATTCCTTACTGTAATCCCTTTGAAACTGAATAAAGAACAGAAGTTATCCGAATGTAATTCTATTTCCATTTTTTGAATATTTCCATAATCATTTTACATGTACTGAATTATAGGTCTCTCAATTATTTGTCTTTTCTACTATTTAATTGTTTTGCTATCTCTATATGTTTATCAATATGAGAAACAATCACATCATCATTACCCTAACATAATTTCAATAACACTCTTGATAATTCTCCTAAAGTTGTACTTATTACTGTTATTTGTGGCATTTAGGATTGTTTTTCAACTAACATTTAAAGCCATTCACAGCAAATTCTACAGTTAGATTCTAATCTTGATGTATTTTTAGATAATCCTTCATTAACTAATTAAAGATTAAATTCTAACTATTATTATCTAAAGATAGTATTCATTGATTCAAATAATGCATCAATTTCATTACTATTGTTATACAATATGAATAAAATATCTTTAAGTCTTTTTTTTAATCCTTAATTACCTAAACAGGCTATTTATGAGATAGTTTTTTAGGAAAAACCTTGATTCAGGATTGAATCCAATAAATTGCACAAGTCTTCATCATTATTAGATGAATAGTAAGATTTACTAAGTTGAGTAACCATGCTTTTATTTTTTATACTCTTTCTGCCTTTGCTAGTGTAAGTACTACTAACTGAACTCAAACATTTCAAGAGTTTATCTTCTGCTGAAACAGATAATCTACTATATACTTCACTGGTTCTTGTGGTGAAATTATGTGATTTTCTTAAAAGTTCATTCTCTTCCTGCACTGCTTCCAAATCTTGTAGAGATTTAGCAAAAAGACTAGTTAACTTTTATATTTAAGCATTCATGGAGGTTATTTATTCTTATTGTAAATTAATCTTATCATTCATTTACTGTCCTAAAACGAGAAGTTCTGCTCTCTATTCTTCAATTTGATGCAGTTCCACCTACAATGACATATATTCTGACTTTAAAGCTTAAAATTCCTGTTAGCTTACAGTCTATTAATTACTTAAATTTTATGATTATAAATGATATAACTAATCCCTCTTATTACTGAAATCAATTAATGTTTCAATTAACTGTTCATGATCATATTCGTTTAGTTATTCAACACTTACAGAATGTGCTAATTAAAGTAATTCGGCAATCTATTTTCTATTATCCTACTTAACTATTATGGAAAAGGCAACTCGATATTTATTGATTTGCTCGTCCTGAATTACAATCCTTGAACAATAGGATTCAATTAATTATTCATATTTTTGAAACTAATCTTGCAAATGATTGTCAATAACATCTTATAATTATTTGACCTATTAATAATTCTAATTTTGTAGTTGTTTCCATATTTTAAATATTTTTTCTTCTCTTATACATTCTTCTTCATACAATTTCTAATAGTAGTCGTTTTAGGTAGGTAGAGTGTAGTTAGTTGTTTATTTATTAGATGTTTAAAGAGGGGATGAATAGAGACTTCTTCTTTGTTTTTTCTTCTATATTACTAATTAATTCAATTGAGCTATTTCCTCTAATTACTTATTTATTATCATTTTTTAACTTGCTACTTGTTTACTAATCTCTTAATTCCTAAATAAATTTCATCAATACTTAGTAATTTCAGCTTCTAATTCAAGTTGAGTTTGAATTTGCATATTGTTGACCACATTCAATAACTTGTCTTTTTCTTCTAAATTGTTATTAAGCAGTTATTCCATTTATAGAATAATCGTTAGAAGATCTTTTTATTGTTATTCTGTGATGCTGCCATAGAATTTATTCAATCCACTATGACATTATAAATTAACTTTATCGTTATTAAACATTAAATATACAACATTTAATTTCAAATTTCTCCGTCACGCACTCTTTAGAAATACCCTTTCTTTGTTGTTCTCTTTTATTTCTCTTCTCTTGATGCTGGTTTATAACCTTTAGTAAGATGTTTATGACTGCTATGGGTTCTATTGGAAGTTATTTTATTATTTGTGCGACTGCCTCTACTATTAGGACGACTAGTAACTCTAGTCATTCGACTTTTTGTATTATTTGATTAATTAGGACTTTTATCTTCTTTATTTGATCTACTATAGGCAGATTCTTCAATCCTTATTGGTCTGTCTCCTTCATTTGCTTATTTCAATTCATCTATGACTTTCTATTCACTATTGTGATATAAACTGAACACATAACCCTTTCTACCTGCTCTTCCAGCTCTTCCAGCTCTGTGTAAGTAATCACTAGTAGATTTTGGGAAATCAAAGTTAATAATTGCATCTACAAATGGAAAATCTAATCCTCTAGCACCCAAGTCTGTTGTAATCAATATTTTAACAGATTATGATCTGAATTAAGCAACATTCTATTGTCTCACTCCCTTTGGTAGATCTCCATGTAATGATACTGATTTGATGGCATGCTTTTTACAGAAATGTTCCAAAAAGTGACAACTAGTAATCTCATTACAGAATATAATCATAGAACCTTTAAATTTAGCCTAACATTCATTAAATAAAACTAGGAATGGTTCACTTTTATCTAAAGTAGTACAGTGTACGAAATCATGAGCTAAATTTTCTAAATGCATATGGGATTGTTTCTCAATCAGAATCTAGATTTCTTTCTTATAAATCTTTTCCATGAAAGATGATACTTTATTACTGTATGTTGCTCCACAATATGTGACAGTGGTATCTGTTTCTTAAAAATAGAGTGCCAATTATTTCAATTAATCTTACATTTATGAATCCAATAGAGTGTCAATTTCATCTACAACATAATGTTGCACTTTGGAGAGAAATAATGATCGATCACTTCGATGTCTCTGCAATCTATCTATAGTGGTCACAACTAAATCAACACCCTCCTTAAGAATGACTTGCTCTTTACGGAATGTGCTTCTTCCAAGGGCTAAAGTGCTAAGTTTAAGGGATTTCGTGAACTCTTAACTAGCCTCCTCCACCTAATCTGCCAATTCTTTTGTCGAAACAACCACTAAAGCTCGTGGTCTACACTTCTCAGTAAGAATGCATTTCTATTCCTCTTCTTATAACTTAAGTTAGCCAAGCATTGGGAGTAGGTAGGCATAAGTTTTGCCTGTTCCTGTTGGTCCTATGAGTAATCTTTGCTTGTTGGTGCAGGTGAAAAGCATATCCTATACTGGAGTAGCAGAGTGTAGTTCCTTCTTGTTTAGAACTTCGAGGATTTTAGGATGTAAGGGATACTACTTGAATACTGGTAAAATAGTCTTTGCAAATTTGTAGCACAAATAATTCTTAAACATATATTAAATCACTTGAAGTAAGATCTCTTTTATGGAGTGTATGTACTCTTGGTCAAATTGACACAATCGATCTATGTTTATGAGTAGAAATACCACTTAAAGAAGGAGGGAAATAATCTTCAATCTATACATGAATGAAATGTGAACGAGCAAGAATTTAAGATATCTAACCATTGTAAAGTGATCTCTTGCAAAATAATTCTCAATCAATATATCTGCTGAGAAGATGAGCCAAAAGATGAGTAACTATTTTTTGGTTTCTTTTTGCCTCTAAATTTCATACACTGTTTGTAGCAGGGCATAAGCAATCAAAAGTAGGTTACTGAAGTATGGGGTTACCATTGAGTATATTAAGAGGTATGTTGCCATCACTGCCATCATGAGTAGGAATCCTTTTAATTTGAGGGTTTTTTGCACCAATTTAAAGATTCTTGATTAATTGATGAATCCTAAACCCCAATCATCATATCTTGTATCCATGGTGTACTTTTGTTGTACATCAATTCTTTTCAGATTTTCTGAGATTCTCGAATGTCTAGTGTATTGTTGGTCAAACATTTCAAACATTTTTAATCTTATGATAATAATTTCAATATTTCTAATAAGGTAAGCTAGCGCTGCTACCTTACTTTTATTATTGTATTCTCTTGACTTGGAATTCGATACCATCTTTAAATTCCTTAAAAGTGATTTCTTGGCTTCTATCTGTATCAAATAACCAAAATGCTTGGTTAATGTCTTGGTCTGTCAATTAGCTGTCAATCTTTCTAGGAATATATTAATAAATCACCTTAACATAACACCGAATTCCTTCACATCTAAAGATTAAGAATCTGATTTATCATATTTTCTAAACAATTCCCATATATTAATGTTGTACTTTTCAATTGCGTATACGAGTTTTTAGATTGTTACTGTTGCTCTTTCTTAAGCTTATGATTGATTGGCAGGTGGTTACATTTATAATGGAGAAACGTATTATGGAGGTTGTTAATACTACTATTAGTAAAGTTGTTATTGGGAAGCAGTCATTGGATATGGGTAATTAGGATATTGATTGGGGTATGGATATTGATTTGGTACTGAATTAGCATATTATTAATTAGGATTTTGATGTTAGGAGCCTTACATTGGATAATTTGGAGGAAACTATTAGGAACCTTAGAATTATTATGACCCTTGATGATAGTATTATTGAGCATTTCCATATTATTGATTTGGTGGATATGGTTAACTTGCAGATGGACCTTGTGGATATGGTGGTTGTTGAGGAAGTTATTGGTTTGGAAGTTAGGGTGGGTATGGATATTATTAAGAAGGTTATAAAGGAGGATATGCAAGAGGTTGCTGTTTAGATTGATTTAGGACATAAGAATCCTATCTGGTATCAAAATTTGGTCCTTATTCATCATTGTCTGGTATTGGTTGTTAAGATAAATTAGGAACAACCTTAACCAATTCTTAAGTTCCTCGACGTTATAAATTCTAGTTATTAACTTTTTTCATTGACATCTACACCTGATTCTCTTCCAACCATTTTTTGAATTCAGCTAAATCAATTGAATTGCTGCCATCTAAATCAATTTTATTAAAAATGTATTCTATTTCCTCTCTTTCTAATTTGGAATCAATTTCATGTAAAAGCAAAGTTAATCTATTCTATGAATAATAATTACTCTTTTATATCTAATGATTGATCACCAGATTTATCATACTTATGAAAGACAGTTTCCAAATCAATTTTGTCCTTCATGACTTTAAATCTCAAATCTGAAACCAGGAATGTTGCTTTATCTTCCAATTACTTAGCTTAATTAGTATAGAACTAGAAACTAGTTCCAAAACATGGATGTCTATATAATTGATCCCAAGAAAGACGATTCTTTTCTTCCAATTATAGACAACCTTTGAGCATATTGATGATTGGTTCGTCAATGTTTTTATCAGATGGGAATTTCAATGGTTATTATGTGATACTTTTAATTAATTCAGGAATTGATCTAGCTGTCCATGGTGCTATTTTATTCATAATCAGTACTTTATCCATAAAGAGCCTCATAGAATATGAACCCCAAAGACCAAACATCACTCTTTGATGTATATTTTTCCCCTTTCAATAATTAGAGTGATTGATATAATGGCGTACCGACGTTAGATGTGAGCATTTGCTTTGAAAAATTATCTATGGCTCTTGAGAACCCGAAATCTTAAAGTCGATACAATTGATACCTGCAATTTTATAAATTCCTTTATGGATAAGGATATTGGCTGGTTTTAAGTCTCTATGTATGATACCCTTCTTTACCAATTCCATCATACCCATTAATAAATCAATGAAAAAGCTGAGTGCATCATTTTTTTATAGACATTTCTTCTTTTTGAGGAGACTATGAATAGTTTTACAAATACTGCTAAAAATCTCCTCCATCACAAAACTCTTACACAAGGTAATAGTTGTTAGAGGTTTCCAAAACATCAATCAATCTTACTACATTGTTACCTGTCAGACCTCTCATGATTTTGATTTCATTCATTAAACCATCTCTAAGGTATTCATCTTCATTGATGACAGATTTAGATAGCATCTTTACGGCAACTAACTCTTTGGTCTTTTCGTCTACTCCTTTAAACACCTAGGATAGATTTATATACACTTGTCCATATGATCCTTCACCTAATTTGTCGCTAATTTTGAAAATGAATCGATCCACTTTCTTTTCTCCCATTATATAAGATGCTCTAAAATATTTTATTTAATCATTAAAATTCCTGATAGTTCTAAAGGACCTTCTATGACCAAGGATTAGCTAATAGGTCTCCATGGGTGGATTTCTATACAATTAGCAAAATGATCAAAAGAACAAGGAATACAACACTGATCCAAAATGCCCAGCATACCCATTTATTGATGGTTAAAAATTATGATTCTGCAAATTTATGTAAATTATCGATTGACTAAAATAAATGTGTATGATTACCTTAGCAATTCCTTTATCAGTAAAACAATTATTAGTTTGATATGATTAAAATTTATTATCTAATGCTCTAAGTCCATTCTAAATTTAAATTAAAATATACATCGTCACCCATGTTGTAGAAGTACAATGCACCAAATATGATACACAATATGGCAATAAAAACTGCAAGAGTAATAAGAAATTTTGGTTATCTAATATTTGTGACATTCATACTCAGGAAATACTATGATGATAATATATAATTACTCGATTTCTAACCAAATAAAATACAAATACTATGACTAAAGTTATGACGCATAACCAAAATATCACAATACTAAACCATACTCTATATGTATTAATGTCTTGACTATCTTCTACAAGTTAATCAACATCTCGAGAATTTAATTCTTAACATTCAGGAATTTGATTAACAGATATTCTTGTAATAGCTTCGAGGGTGTAAGAGTCTGATTCTAATTAATAATTAGAGTATTATGGTATTGATTTGATTACTGAAGTCAATCCATTTTCTTCTTACACTTTCTCAGCTTTTTGTGAGTCAACTGTGACTTTTGATGATGATAAATCTCCATTTTAATCACAACCAGTAGCTGGTTTTTTCAGTAGTGGATATGATTTTTAAGATTCAAAGGCTGGGGTTGTGATACCATTTAAACATGGACTACCATTTCCTGGCACAACTTGTAATTAAACAATTGGGATTCCACCATAGCTCTTCCTGAACCATTTATTACCAATTTTGACTGATTGTAAATTAACTGATAATGATGCATCTGATGCTGTAGGGTCGTAGTCTAATGCCTCCAAACCAGAGAGTGGACATTAACTTGTCTTTTCAACACAAATGTTTCCACATAATTTTTGACCTTCAACACAATTAACTCCATTGGGTTTTGTCCAATTTTCGGTAAGTCTCCAGCATACTCTGCCTCCATTCCAAGATTGGAAGATTCTTGATTGTTATTCGCTAATTGAATCACAACCATATCTAGCCCAACAAAATCCTTGATCTTTGACTTCTTTATCGCAAACACATCCTGAATTAATACCTGGCCATTCTCCTAATGTTGCAATGGTAAATCCCTCAGGACACTCACTTGCAGTCGCCTTGTGTTTAAAATGTGATAACAAGGTTGAAGGTGCTGGTGGGCTTGGTGCAACGAGATCTGCGATAGGTGGTAATGCTTAATTAAAACTTAATGTTTTCAAAATATTCTGTACTGGGGTTGAGTCATATTCTTTGTTTTTTTGAGCTATGATGATTCCCATGAATGCAAGGATTGCAATTAAAAATAGTATAGGGATTATATAGAGGCACCAATCTACCCAGAATGAAAATTTAGCATTAGTTGCTACATTCTAAACCTTATATTGAACTTCTGGTGCTGGCTGAGATTATGTGGTTGTTTGGCCATGAATGATTTTATGTTCGAAGACTGGTTAACCTGGTTAATGTGGAGGCTAGGGACTGTAGGAAAATTATGGTTATGCAACAGATTGTTGTACACCCATTGTGGCAGTACCTTTTGGTGGACTTCGTTGAACACTCTATTATGCATAAAGATCTACTCCTTAGTATTATGGAGGTAGAACTGGTTATTGTTGTTATTGTAGTTATTGTTGTTGTAGTTATTGTTGTTGGGATTACTATTGAGCCCCAAATAGTGTGGGTGGAAGTGATCCTCTGTTATCAAACATTAAATAAAATTTATTGTAATATAAAAGATTTGTTTTAAATTTCAATCTCCATCTGATTGCTCTGATTCATCATCTTGGATGTTCTAATATTATTGATATTCGAAAATCAGGTCTAAGATTTCTGATTCTGCTTCTATGAATTCCATTTCTTCCATACCCTCAATTGTGTACCAATGAAGGAAGGCTTTTTTCTTAAATAAACTTTAAAATTCTTCGATTATTTTTGTGAACATTTCTTAAATGCAAGTTGAATTAGCGATCACAGAACCATTACATTTTAGTCCTTTTGGTGGGATATCAATTAATTAGTATTTGAAATTGTCAGGAATCCAATCAATAAATAATGATTTATTTTTGTTGAGAACATTCTAAATTTGATAGTGAAGCTCAGTAAAAGGTCCACGTCGTCCTCTAAAAGTACCTACTGCTGCTAACCATTTTCCATTTTGATGGTCAAATAAAGATTGGCAAATTTCTGGATCTGTGAGTGCTCTGTATTATATTGTGAGAGGTACAACTCTCGAAATATAAAAATGTAATCTTGAAATAGGATTCATGTTTAGAGACATTTTTCTCATTGTTTAGTTGATTTTATTTGGGAATCTGAAACAGCTTGTAAATTCAGACATAGCTTAAGCCACATGATCATAATTTTCAAACATCGTGTTGCCGTCTGAAGTAGCAATAAGTTTATTAAGCCCTAGGATTGCATTATATGGTTCAACAGCAGTTACCAAAGAAGGCATTACTGAAAATGTTTGAAAAACAACATCAGGATATTCATCTCTTAATTTCGTACTTACTAATGCACCCATGCCAGAACCTGTGCCCCCACCCAAAGAGTGAGTCATTTGGAATCCTTGTAACATATCACAAGGTTCAGCTTACTTTCTTACTGCATCTAGGGCTTCATCAATAAGCTCAGCTCCTTCAGTATAAAATCCTTTTGCCCAATTGTTTTGAGTACCAAATTATCCTTAAATAAAATTATCTGGATGAAATATTGGAGCAGGCGCCATACCTGGCTCAAGATCTATCATGATGGTTCTAGGATAATAATATGCTTTTTCATTAAAATAAATATTTATTCTTTCGAATTAGATATCTGAATCTCCTCTATAGATTCCATCATTGATACCATGTTCATGTGACAATATTTACCAAAATTATGAACTAATTGAATTTCCATATTAGCCACAAGAAATACTTATAATTTCATGCATTTTATATTATATTCATAATTATGTTTTAAATTTTAGAATATCAAATTTTCCTCTGACTTAATTAAGGATCATGTGAGAATTAGGATAGATTTATTGGCCTTGTAAAATTCCAAATTTATTTTGAAAGTCAATTATTTGAACTTAATCTGAAAAACAACTGATTTATTTTATTGGAAATCCATTTAAACACCCATGACGATCAGACAAGATAATGAATTTCAAATCTTTATCCATAATTGGGATTATAGAGTGGTCATTATAATTTTCGACAGATTTGATTTTTTTCCATTTGAATACTGAATAGATTTTAGTTTTATTGAAATCATTTCTGTAATAGAATGGAAGTTTGAATTTGATTTAATTTTTGTGAGAAAAATGGCAGTTAAATAAATTATTGACTACTTTTCCAGTCCAATTAATTAGAAAATAAAAAAATTTAAATTCTAGACACATGCTTAGTATTAAAGTGCTTTTAGTGAAGCAATAGAGTGCTGAGATTGATGCTTACGTATATAATGATCTTAAAACTTAAGGGACATATTTAGCAATCATTGAGCCATCAGTAAAATTATAAATAGCGAGATAACAACCTTTATACAATAAAAGCTATTGGTTTTCTGTAAATAAGAATTTTGCATCTCTACCAAAATCAATCTCAATAGGATAATTTCTTGGTTTGCTTAGCGAATATATTAATATTTAGTGTGCACATTGTTCTATTAAGAATTCTGAATTTTTGGAAAAGGAAAAATTATGATGGTAGATATATCTACGTTTAAAGAGTATGAATAATAGTTCTCTTGTTTCAATCGCGAAAATATGAGTACGTAACTCATTTAGATTTTATACTGCTAAATATTTTCCATCAGGAGAGATAGTCTGAACTGAATTGTATCCAAATTTCATTTGATTGTAATCAAAGGTCCATTTGCTTTCAAGTTCAT
>JMSD01000036.1:298227-309866 GCA_000715435.1 Paramecium caudatum
ATATTGGGTGTAAGACTTATATTATTTAACAATTAATAAAGAAGATTATAAATAAATAGGTAATTAACTTTTTAATGAAGTTGCAATAATTTTGGTAACTTCAGGATTAAATCTGACTCCGACCTGAAACTCCTTGATGATACAATTTTAAAATAAGAAAATAAAGACAGAGAATCTTTTTATGAAGAATTGGAGCTTCGATATATTAATAATCAAATATATTTTTTCTTTTTTTACTTCTACTTTTATTCTTTTTCTGATGAATTATCATTATAGAAATTTTTCTTATTTTTTGTTCTTAATTTTCTCTATTCAACACTAGACTAATCTGATTAATAGACATCCTTATAATCTGGTTAGTTTCTATTAAGTCTATTTGTTGATTTTTACCCTTCTTCTTTAATTTTATGTTTTATACTTTCTGATTACTCACTTTTATCTTCCTCCTCTTCTACTCTATTATCATCAGAATTATCAATCTTTTCATTTTCATCTTCTTCACTGTGTATCTGATTTGATTCTTCTTCTTCCTCTTCCTCTTCCTATTCTAATTCTTCTTATTATTATTGTATTTCTGCATTATCTTAAATGATACAATCTGACATTTATAATCCATATTTGACAATAGGTGGTAGTTAACTAATGATTAACCAATCATTATTTTCATTGTTTTCAATTTCCTGAATTTCTTCCGCTCCATTCATTTAATAGTTTTATTCTTCAATCATGGCCTTTTAGGCAGCTTATCTATCATCAACGTCTTCAACTTATCTAATAGCTTAATCCATCCTTTCATCATCTAAGAATAATTGAGAGGATTTCAAAATCTACTCTGGACTAAACATTCCTGATTACATGACAAAATCATCTAACTATCTTTTTTGTAGGGATTTTAAGAATATATTTTCTTCAATGGTCGAGGTAGTGATCAATCGATAAATTGTTACAGGTCTGACTTAACCAATTCTATGGCATCTATCTTATGCTTGTTTATCCATAGCTGGATTCCAATCTGTATCATAAAATATGACTGTATCTGCACCAGTCAAATTCAAACCAATACCTCCACTTCGCGTTGAGGATATGAAACATGTAATATTCAATTGATTAAATCGTTCGACTATTTTTTATCTCATTTCTACTGGAGTTGATCCATCCAATCTCAGATAGGAGATCTTACTTAATGATAGGACAGCCTCAAATAAGTCGAGCATTTTAGTCATTTATGTGAAGATAATTATTTTATGATTTTGAGATTTTAACTTATAAATAAGCTAAACTAAAGTATTCATCTTACCACAATCATAAATTAAAAGTTTTTTATTAGGAAACAACATTCTTTATTTTTGAATGATTGGGAATATAGCATCTACTCCTTTGGGAATTTAATCAACTTACTCTCCTTAGTATGGACTGAAGTAGATTTAAGGAGGTCGGGCATCTACTTTTCTGATGACACAACTAAATTCATTGAGTGTGTCCTCCATTTAGAGTAGGAGATATTCGACAGTGGGCATCAAAAAATTTTCTACTTATTTCTAATTAACTGCCATGATTAGAGGATCATAAGTGAGTAAGGCATGATACATTATCAAGTTGCGAAATGATTTTTGCATATTTGATTTGAATCTTAAAATTAAGTTAGTATTTTCTATATCTTGCCATCGTTATCCTAATTTACTGGTTTTTATTTATTTTCCTTATAATTCTAGAATACTGATGTAATATTGTAGCACTTATTATGAGGGGAATCTGAAGTTGGAATATGTTAAATCTGATAAAGGTACCCATTTTTTGTCAATGACAATAAGTTTCGGAAAAGTGAACTTTAGGGTAGAGAACAGGAATGGTTATTCAACTGGTCTTTATTCAAATAATTCAGGGTGGTTACAAACTTTACGTAATTACTATACTTTATTCATCATAGCCACAAAATCTGTTCCTTGAATTTCAAAATTTCCTGAAGATTGAATAAATTCATCATAGAGATATTTTTGTCTTCGAGATAAATCACATTTCACAATGACTTCCCGTTTTTCTGGTAATTATTTTTCAACGTCTTTCTTTAATCTTCTTAAGACGAATGGTCGTAGAATATCATGTAATTATCTCAATACTTCTTCTGAGATACATTTATTATCTTAAATTGCTTTTTCAATACTCATAAACCATTAAAGAAAGTCTTAGTGACTATCAAAAATAGAAGGCATGAGAAAATGTAACAAACTCCAGATTTCTCCTAAATCATTTTATAGGGGTGTTCCTGTTAATAATAATCTACTTCTTGTATTAAAATTAAGTAAAACTTACCATCTTTAAGATTTGAAATTCTTGATATGTTGTGCTTCATCCAAAATCATATAATACCATTTCTTTCTTTTGAATACTTTACTGTCTTAAATCACAATTTTATAACTTGTAATACAGACATGAAAACTGTTTAATTAACTCCAACCTTATCTTTTTGCTTTTCTTTCTTTTGGTGATCCAAAGTATGTCATAATTTTAAATGCTGGACACCATCTCTTGAATTCGATTTCCCAATTCATTAAAATACTTGTTGGTACAATAACTAAGTGAGGTCCCCAAATTTATTTATTTGCTGCTAAATAGGCTAATAATGCAATGGTTTAAATAGTCTTTCCGAGACCCATTTCATCGGCTAGAATTCCATTCATTTATTATTGGTGTAAACTGGCCATCCAATGAACTCCAACTAATTGATAAACTCTAAGTTATCCACATAATAAATAGGGTTATTATTCCAATAAACCTAATTAGAAACAAACATACTATCTTCTGCTTCAAATAAAAATGGAAACTATTTAGATTTTTTAAGAATGCTAATTAATTTATCAGCGTTTAGTACTGCTTCATCTTCTTTTTCTTCAACTTTTGCTTCTACTTTTGCTATTTCATAATGATCATCATCAATTTTAATAAGATCGATTACAATATCTAATAATATTAAACTGTACTTGACTGCACTTATTGTACTGTTTTTTTTTGACCTGGCCAGACATTTTATCTTTTTTTCAATTCAAAGTAGAGTGTCTTATACTTTTCTATTGGGATGGAGAGGGTGTCCTCTTCTTGTTATTGATTTTAATATTAAGCAAGTTTAACTCCTATCTCTTCTGTTACTTCCTTAAGTCTTGAAACAATATCTCCTAATTTCTGTTTTTGTGCTTCCTATTTAATTTTATCCTCCCTAAATTGTTGCACTTACTTCCTGATTTACCAAACATACTTCCAAAATTCCCTATAAACCATCTTTGACACTCTTTGCAATTACCTGAATTGATTCTTTTCTTCATTCTGAGTATAGAAAAAAAAAATACCCGCTCCTTTTCTTTAATTGCCTCATAATATTTTTATCGTTTATTGATTGCCTATTCTGAAAGCTTCTTGGACTTAAATTTGAAGAATTCAAGTCTTTTACTCATGTATTGTTGCATTTCGATCTACTTTAAGGATAAGATTACCATTTCATTGAGTACATAATTCCATCTGCATTGGGTAATGGATTTGGGTTCTGGTTTTTTTTCAGGTAAATTGCCATACTATTCTCTAATCTCTTTGAGTTGTTCTTCTAATTTGAATTTGTCTTCAAGTAACTCGCTCTTGGATAATTTGTTTTATAATTTTTGCGCTTTTTTTATTGACTTACTTTCTGATTCAGACATTTATATTTAATTTTTTCTGTTTTATTCTGAAATAAATGGAATGCACTATTTGTTGTGATACAGAGGAACTTCTATCTCTTAAATGTAAATGCATGATTTGTGGAATGTGCATGTTAAAGAGTATAGATGCAAAGTACTTTGAAGTGATAGATGAAATATAATGTCCTGGTTAATGTGCACAAAAACACTCAATTAGTGACCTCATGAATATACATGGATTGAATGATCTTTTACTTTACAAATATATAAAGACATCTTAAGATATGAGGATATGTCCTCGAAAAGAATGCAATTACAGTGGTATAATATAAGTGAATTGTTCTTAATTTGAATGCCATTGTGGGTATAAATATAGAGTGAAGAATGAAAATTGGAATGTCAAGAGTTTTGTGACAAATCTCTTAACAGTGAGAGAGTGTCCAAAGTGTAATCGTAATATATATAAAAATGGTGGATGCAATCATATGACATGTAAATGTAGTTATGAATTTTGTTGGATATGTGGTTAGTAGTTTTAGCATGGCAAGATGTAATGTTATTCAAATATAACAATAAAATTTACTCTTTTAATTTATTTATTGTTAAATATTTGCTATTAATTGAGATTATTGTAGAGTTTTATGACTGTATTAATTTTAGGAATAAAGTAATAATTTATATAACATAGATTTCTAATATTCAATGGAAGTTTAATGTTTTTTTATTTGGGAGTGAATGAATTATATTAGATATCAAAATTAAATTTTGAATGTAATAAATATTATAGTGATGGAAATGAGACATTTAAGAGGATAATAAATTAGAAATGGATTATGTTTCTAATTTTAATGGCATAATTTTGTATATTGTTTTTGTTACTAACTTGGATATAGGAATCGTGGATAATTTATTGTCACTTTTTAATGAGTGAATTATCAGTTGTAATAGTGATAGTGATAACCTTGAAGATTAGAAAATGATTAGTTAATAATTATTAATAATATAAATTTGAAATGCAAGAGTGGCCAAAGAAATTGTTTTTAGCAATAGCATTTATCTCATGTTTTACTTGTTATGCGAGACCAGATTATAATTTACCCTTATTTGCTTTTGCTTACTTATTATGGGATATTGATCGACCTGTAAGTGTATTATGTAATTAGATTTCATAAAAAGTAAGATTGATATATTTATTCGTGTATTCATGGATAATAGACTTTGTATGGTTAGTTTATTGGGGTCCATTTTGGAATTCTTCAACTTTCCAACATAATTGGGCTGATGGAATTCAAACATTTGTATTAGTGTTGTCTGTTATAAACTTCATAATAAAGGTATATTGAGTTTGAGTTAGCTTGGTACTATAGTAGTATGTATACTTGCTGAGAAAGAATGTAAAGATGCATTACATCCAGAGAATGCAATAGGACATGCTAAAAATATATTCAGCAGTGATGCTTAACATTAATAATGAATATTTGAAAAAATTAATATCTATTTTAAATGTCTCAATAAGTTCTTTGGGAAGTAGTAAAAGGTCACAATGCCTTTTTGGTTAAGAGAAATGGTTTGACACTATCAACAGATCCATTCAATAACACTGGATTATAAACATATAGTAGTGCAGGTATGAGTATATGTAATTTAGGATTCATTACAAATTAAGCAATTGGTATTCAATCAACATAAGGAAAAGTAAATCAAATTAACAATATCACTGTTGTTGCTAAAAAGAGCACTAAATTCTAATAATCTGATAGAAAAGCAAGAAGTACACATTCAGTTTATGCATCTATTTTGGGTGTTAAACATGGTGTACATACAGTCTAAAAAGTAAGATAGTTAGTAATTTAGATCATAAAAAAGAGATTTGGGAATAAAAGATTAGGATTATAAAGAGCAGCATTAAGAAAAGTAGTGAAATTAAATAGATCAAATGCAGTAAGAAGAAGAAATGAAATAGCAGCAACAAAAGCATAAAAAAAGTGATATTAATCAAGTACAATAATCCATTAAATTTAAAATATGTACTATACTATATAATTGCATCATTATTCTTCCTTATGTTCTTTAGCTTATTTCTTCTCAAGAGCTGTCAAATACAAACCATTATCATCTGGAAGAGTAATCAATGATTTCTTTCCCTTACCAATAGTGAAAATATTATTAATTCTGGTAGAGAAATGTTTACCATTGGAATCCTAAGAATAAATTATTTATTACCTTAACATGGACAATATCGAATGATCCAAGATGTCTTTCTCTATGTTAAATGAGTCCAACTCTTCCAATATTGTTACCACCAATAATATAACATAAATTTCCTGGTTCTTCTTTTAAGATTTCTGAGACTTTGCCTGTTTCTAAATCTAATTTAAGAGTGTCATTGACATGGATTTCTGGGTGTGGATATCTAATAGTTCTGGCATCATTGGTAACAATATATGGAACATTGTTTGCACCAATTTTCTTTTATGTGACTTTAACCAACTTGAATTTGGCTTCTTCTGGTTTAATTGATTTCAAAACAAATCTTCCTGAAACATCATATAAGACTCTATAGCTTTCTCTAGTCTTATCAATTGTTAGAACATCTAAATTACTTTAATCGATACCCATAAGTCCAACTGGAAAACCTTCATCTGTTCTGACTTTTCCATCAACCTTGATGTTGCCATCCTTATCAGCAAGAATCATTCTAGCTTCTCTAGCATATAAAGCATATTTTAATTTATGTTGCAATATGACAGAAAGTGGGATTGATTCTCTTAATTTATGTGGTCCTTATGATGGTCTTGTTGTCCAATTGCCACCTAATTTGGAAAGCATCCAACTCTTGGGTGCTGTGATTCTTTTCATATGTTTCTTTGGTCCTCTTGCCTTTAATATTCGATCATGTTAATACCATTGTTGTTTCAAGAAAAAATTAAAATCTTTTTTAATTTATTTCAAAATGTTCAACCAATATTATTATTTATAAACTTTACAATAGGTTTCTTGTTTGTGGTTTCTGCTACTCCTCCTGATACAAATCCTGCTCTGAATTATCCTTTCATTTATGTTTGATAGTGTTTTATTATATCATCTCTTTCAACTTATCCTGGTACACCTACAGTTGCTGCATAATTTTAAAAATTCTCATAAGGGTTAACTTCTTACCATCTATTTCTAAATTAACCTATTGATTTTGTTGGTTCTGCTAATGTAATTGGTAAAGCTATCTTAACTTCTGGGGTTGGTTCTATTTTAACTTTCTTCTTTTTAGGTAAATTGTCATCAAACCCTAAACCTGCTTTTGTCTTATTTTATCTTTTCAATGCTTAACTCAGCATTTTACTTGCATCTTTACCTTTTGCATAATCAAAACCCATTTTCTTTTTTGTTCTTTCCATTCTGAATTAATCATCTAGATTTGCTATTTCTTCCAATTCAGGTGGTACAATTTATCCTGCTAATTCAATACTTCTTATTAACATAATTGCAAATTTCCAATCTTATCTTTAAACCAATGAGTATGCTACACCATCACAATTACCAGCTCTTCCTGTTCTTCCTATCCTATGAATATATACATCAGCATCTTTTGGTGGAAAATAATTAACTATTGTTCTTATATCCTTAATATCTAATCCTCTTGAAGCTATATCAGTGGCTATAAGTAATTGTACATTTGTTTTAAATTAATTAATGATTTGAGTTCTTTCATATTAGAGTTTATCTCCATATAGTGTTAATCCTTATATACCTAATTTAAGTTTTATTTCTCCTAAGAGTGCTTCACATTGACCCATTTAATTAGCAAAAACCAGTACTTTTCCATTGCCTAATAACTTTGGTAAGTTTGCAACTAACCATTAGGCTCTACCTTCATCATCATTTACTAAAACAGGGATTTATTTAATATCTTCGTTTACTTGATTGTCATGTTCTCCTACTGTTATTACAATTGGATCAACAAGCATATCTACACAAAGTTATTTGATTTTCTTCTTCATGGTAGCTGTAAATAGCAGTATTTATTTATCTGGTCTAATTTAATTGAGTATGGATCTAATTTAATACTCAAACCCTAAACTAAACATTTGATCTGCTTCATCTAACACAACATAAGTGCATCTTTGCATGTTTGTAGCTTTCTTCTTAACCATTTCTATCAACCTTCCTGGAGTAGCAACAATAATATCAACTCCAGATCTCAATTCCTTCCATTAATGATGTTTATTCTCTCCTCCCAATAGTGCACTCACACTAATCTTAAATAACTGAGCATATTTCTTAGTTTCTAAATATACTTGTTAACCTAATTCTCGAGTTGGTACGATTACTAACCCTATTGGTCCTTCCCTTGGTTCAACGGCAGGTTGTGCTCCTACATGTACCAGCATTGGCCAAACATAGGCTATTGTTTTACCTGAGCCTGTTTTGGCTACACCTATTAAATTTCTTCCGCTTAATGCACATGGTAAAGCTTGACTTTAGATTGCGGTAGGCTTTTCAAATTTTTAGGCAACAATTTTATCGATCAATTTTTAATCTAATTTCAAGTGTCCAAAAGAAATTATAGGTCTGGGGACATTGTTTCCCTTTATGTGAATTTAATATTCCCTTTTTAATTTTTCAACTTAGGCATTTGGTAAATTGGTGATTTCTGGATGTTCTTCATAGAAATTGGACTCAAATTCTTCATATTAGAGTTAAGAATGATCGATAGAGGGTAGAGGTTCGATATTTTTTTTCTTTTTTTCTGCTTCATCTACTTCATCAACATCAAAATCGCTGGGCATTGAATCTTCATTTTACTTTTCTTTTGATATAATATTAAATACTTGCATCCCACATGGGATCTTCATTTTCAAATATTTCAATTTCTTATTTTTATTTAGGTTATGCTATGTCTTTTTAGTATTCTTGTTCGATTTCTTTCATAAATAAGTCCAGTGGATCAACTTCATCATCTTCTTGTTTTTATTACTATTATCTAACTTATTCGTTTGTCAATATATCTTCATCATTATCAAAGAATTTCTATTCTGCAAAGTCTTCCTTTAAGGATCTATTTTGCATTATAAAATGTTTAAATTAAATCCTAAAAAAGTATTGATAAGGAATCCCACTATTTACGATTATTAGGCAAATTTGCCTGTTGAGGTATAGTTATTGGTAACTTAGACAAGAAAAGCAATTGTGTTATATGTCATGAACAAACATCCAAAGCTAAAAATAAAGGGAGGAAACTCAATCACTAATCCATATAAGATACCATACGAGTTAGCTATAGCTGATAAAATAGAGGAAATGGAAAAGTATAAAAATTCTGTTCTTTGGTCACCCAGAATGACACCAAAAAAATTTACATTTGCCTTCATTTACCCTATGGGATTTGCTCTAATCTTGATATGGTATATACATAATGTGGCGATTCCAAGGAGGATGGTGGAAATGAAGCGAAAATATGGTTATGTGTTTCCAGAATTGGAATCGAAGGGATTTTTGGATGGATGGTGGGATTATGAAGAAGAGGAACATGAATAGATATTTGATATAATTTCCATGGAATATAAGAAAACAGAAGATAAAGTGAAGAATAAGCAATACACTGACTTTACTATTCAAGATTTATAGAATTTTGGTAATAAACCTACATATGAAAATGCTGAAACAGTTCCTATTGACATTACGAAGGGTAAACAGATTCTTTCTGTGAAGGAAAAATAAAAAATATAATCATAATTGGAAAAAGTGTTGGAATTACAAAAAAAAGTATGAGTTAGTGTTTATAAATTAAATTATGAAAAATATAACAATCAGATCTAAGAGATGTGCTATTCATAATCTCGACACTCAATACGTAAACCTCCATAAAGAGGATATCAATTATTTGAAGTATCAATGTGAATATTGTGATCACCATAATTCAATTCGAATCAATGAAGCTGTTCTATAATTATAGTAAATATAGTGCAATGAGCCTAAAATTGTAGAACAATAAAGAATAGAGAATACTCTCTAACTATTGATGGAAAAAGCATAAAAATTCAAGGCTTATGTTGAGTAGTTTTATGAACAAATATCTCATTAATATTAAATTAGTTAGAGATTGAATAAGATATGGCCTTAGATATTGAATATAAAGAAACTTGAAACCTTGTAAAATGAGCATATCGATTAAGTTTGTTAAATATTAGTAAATGAAGATTTGAAAAAAATTCGCTTATTTAAAGAGGAAACATTCCATTATTTGTAGTAGATGAGTATCACTTTTTAGGAAGTTGAGTAAGTTTTATAAACAAATCGTAAAATGTAAAAGCAAATAAACCAAACCCAAAAGTAACCATAAGAGATTTAGCTTGCAAAATCACCACCAAAAGTAGTATAGTAGAAAATTCCATAAGTAAATAAAGGGTAGGATTAATTTATTAACTAAATGAAATTATAGTAGAGTGTGATTATATATGCAATGGCGTTTAGTTTTGATGATACAAAACTTGTTGTAGGTGGTGGAAATATTAATCATTTATAAGAAAATAAAAATTTAATGGTAATAACAATTGCTGATAAAAAAGAATAATTCTTATATGGACACACACGTCGTGTTACTGCTATATAATATAGTAGATATTAAAATTTCTTTGTTTCAGGGAGTTTGGATTTTACATTAAGACTTTGGAATGAAACTACTAATGATTGGGAATGTGTAAGATTATTAAATGCACATACATCAACAGTGTTTGGAATTTGTCTTGATACAAATGAGAATCAAATATTCTCATGTAGTTATGATACAACAATAATTGTTTGGGAATAATTATTAAGTGATTGGAAAAAGTAGTAAGTGTTAATTGGTCATACCTCATCAGTTAATACAATTTGTCTTTCTGATGATAATAGTACATTGGCTACAGGGAGTGATGATACATAAGTAATACTTTGGTAGAAAGATTTGGATTAATAATGGGTAATTAAGTAAACCATAAAAAATGAAGATATGAGTTACATATATTCTTTATGTTTTTTTAAAGATAATACTCTAGCCATAGGAACTCATGGTGGATAGATTGCTATATGGAGATTAATTGGTTAAATATATAAATAAGCTTATGAAATAAAGCCTTTATGTGGTTATGTTAAGAAGATTGCATATAATCCAAGTGAATAACTTTTGGTTACTAAATGTGAACATAAAACAATCATATGGAAAATAGATAAAACTGATTATCTAATTAACATTTAAGAATATGAGGGAGAGTATTTAGGAGTTTCTGTTTCTAACTTCTAATCCTTGGTAGCTTTGTTTAATTGTGACAATCATATGTTAGAAATTGTAAAATATAATAAATGAATATAATAAATAAAATGTATACAAATACAGCCTGGATGTTAGATGGAGCTCCTTGTTGGGTATAGATAGGGGAGGATTATGAGAGAGGTCATATATAAAAGTTACTCAATTAAAGGAGTGTTGCTAGGGTACTTTTAACCTCAAACAAAATACTGGATGTTCCAACAAATTAGTTACTCAAGGCAAGTAACAGTAAAGTAAATGATTTGACAGAATTATCACATATAAATGATCCAGAGGTATTATATAAAATAAAGAATACTGTTTATTTGGATAGATTGGTACTATTGTAGAATGTGAGTACATCATTAGCTGATTATATCTAATATAGAAAATATATTGATGAGAGATTAATAGTCAGCAATATTCCACCTCATATATTTTCTAGTCTATTTTATGCATACCATAATTTAGATTTGGGTAAGAATACTCAAATATTCGTTACTGGGAATAAAGGATATGGGAAAACTACACTCATTTCTGAACTTGTAAAATTTATGAATAAAGATAATTATTATAATTTGATTAAGGCAATGATAACAGACTCTGACAATCATACTTAAGGAACGGTTAATTATAGATTTATATTTCGATAAAAGAGAATGGTAGGATTATTGGTTTAATTATATTATTTG
>JMSD01000037.1:0-60281 GCA_000715435.1 Paramecium caudatum
TAAAATAAATAATAAAATATAATTCATTATGTATCATCTTTTTTTTGATAAATTTCTTTATTTATCTGCAGCCACTACTATTTTTTCTTCAAAATTCATTCCTTTCCTTTTTCTTGTTGCCATAATCAAATCCCTTGCAAAATTCCTTTCGATCTTTTGAACTCCATTTTCTTCAATATCCTAATATTAATTTAATTTAATACATCATCAGTAAATGGTTAATAAAAAGGATCTTCTTAAATAATGACCCAACCATCAAAATCTAATTATGCTGACACATGACCAGATGTTGCTGATTATATTTAACAATAAAAATCAAAAGATGTACTTAAAGGTAATCTCGCACTAATTGTAAATAAGGATGTGCATGAATTTAATATTTCATTCATAACTTATCCTCTTCTCTAATTAAGAACATCAATACTTTTTCCATAATTTTTGAAATCTGTTTATAATGTACATTTGTAAACAGATTCAACAAGCCTAGGTTAAGCACCCAAAAAAGAATTATAACATGCATCTTTCATCATAGATATTAATTATCCACTCATTGGTCCATAAGTATCTTATTATAATTAATATTATTCTTCATCTTAAAATTGTATTTGTTCAATAATGAAACATGCTCCAATTATAGGTTCAGCACATAATGGTCCAGCATTTAAAGCAAGATCAAATCCAAGATTTATAGCATTATTCATAGCTTCTGTTGATAAATCTTATTGACTCAAATATAATTCAAGTCCTTTTGCAATTGAACCTGTTGTATCACTTAGTTGAGATTTGCTTTCTTTTGTTGATTCAACTTTTTCATCATTTTAAATTTAAACTTCTTCTTAATGTTACTAAAAATTCTATTAAATTTAATTTTCGGTGTTTAATGCTATTTATCTAAGTAATTATATAGCTGATTCTTCCTTTTTTATGGTTTTATTAATCAACAGATTTGGACCACTCTTTTTCGGTCCAAAGCATTATAAATGATGTTCGATTAACTCATTTAGTTTTTTTTCTATTTTTAATGATTTTCTCATTTAATCAAACTATTCTAAAAAGTTCTTTGCTTCGATGTTTTTATTTTCATAAAATATTTTTCTCATCAGTTTTTGATTTTATTCTAACCATTAAGTAAATTCAAATGGTAATCCTACAGCTCGAACCTTTACAGTTAATTTTTGATTTGCTGTTGATTCTTCCACTAAATTACTTTTATTCTAAACCCCAACCAATACATTATCTTTTGTTGTGGATTTACCTTTATTTTTATGATCTATTTTCTTTACTTATATTTTTTAATCATATTTAAATTTAATTTCTTCATTCATTACTTAATTATATCTAATATCTTCATAATCTAATTAATTAGTATCTTTAACAATTTCAGAATCCTCAGATTCTTATAATTTTTATTTAAATTATTTAATCTTTTATTTATCTACATCATCATCCTTTGTTTTTTACTCATATTGTTATTATTATTATTATTTTTTTAGTTTTTAATCACCATCATCACCTAATATTTTTGATTTTTTTTTATTAAATTTTTCATTGCTTTCTTCAGTAATGTTTTTATAAATAATAGTTTCTTTAAAAGGAATAAGTGGTTCAGATATACTTACTTTACAATCAGATAGTTTTTCAATATCTGTAATACAACGTTATAAATGAACTTCACCACATGTACCCAATACTAGCTCACCAGAATCTAATGTAGTAACATCTAAAGATGGATCACATTTGTATAATTTTTTTATTGCTTATATAACTTTTGGTTAATCTTCAATTAATTTTGGCATAATCATAGTTCTAACAATAGATTTAAATTTAATATTTGTAGGTGCAAATGAAGGACAATAATGAACTGCAGAAATAGTTGAAGTTTTAAAAACTAAATCATCAAGTCCTCCTATTGCAACCAAATTACCAGCAGGCATCACACTTATTGCATCTAAATATTATGCCATCATAAGATAAATTCTTTTTATTTCAAATTATTAAATATCTGTTTAATCTATTTAATCTTCATTTGTTATTATTTTAGACTTAGGACCTATTACATATACTGGTTAACCAATATTTAGGGTACCTGAGAAAACTCTAGCAAATGCATAAGACATAATACCAGTGGGTCTTGGGTTTTATTGCTTTTCATCTATACATTCAGGAGGAACACTAATCATCTTAGCAATAAAAACTACTAATGGGCCTTTTGAATCACAATTCTATATCGATTAGTATAATTCATCAAATTTAGCATCATGAGTTTTTGAGATTTATCTATAAAGTTTTTTTCCAATAATATTAATCCTATTTTTTTATGCTTCCTTTGGATTTGGAATTTCTTATATTATACGAGAAAAAAGGCATTTTTCGAAAGATAACCATTTTGACATTAGTTACTTAAAATTAGTTATTTATCCTTAAAGTTAAAGTTGTACAGCTATGGATTGAATTTTTTAAACATTATCTTTATTATTATAAATATTCCAAATATTTTTAAGAATAAAGTCAACAAATACAACTGATTATCCTTCTTTACTTGGTTTGGTTGTAATTCTCTTATTTTTTATATAAAAATTTCCCCATAAACATTTTTATAAAGCATTTTCATTGCACTTTAATTTTTTAGCAAAAATTTCAGTAAAAGTTCCTATTGTAAAAGCCCAAGCATCCAAACTGCTACAAAATATAACATTATTTTTTGTGGGACAGAAATACAGATTTGACTCCATATTTTTAATTGTATCATCATCTAAAGAAAATTCTGTTTATTCTTCAACTTCATGTATTTATTCATTTAAAAATGAACTTAGTGCAGCATTGACCTATTCAATTATTTAAGACATATGAATAAATGCTTAGTCAGGATCCATTTATTATTCTAAAATTAATCTATCAACCTTGTTTAATACAAGAATTCCTTTAATTCCTTCTTCAAACATTTATTTTAACACAGTAAAAGTTTATGAACTGAATCCTTCCAAAACATCAACCAGGACTAAGGCACCATCTGTCAATCTCAGGGCAGCTTATACTTCAGAAGAAAATTCAACATGACCAGGACTGTCAATTAAATTAATCAAATGGTTATCATAAACAATTGAAATTGAACTAGATTTCATTGTAATCCCTCTTAATTGTTCATCTTCTCTACTATCCATATATCTTAAATTCCCTGCCAATCTTTTTGAAATTATATTATTTGCAGATATAAGTTGATCAGTTAGGGTTGTTTTTCCTAATATTATGATATTGTTACAACCATGGTCAACATGAGCAATAATACTAAGGTTACGAATTCTTGATGTCTAATGCTAGAGATTTTAAATCACTTTATGTCTGTCGTCTTCCATTTATTAAAAAATTAAAATTCTTTAATAGATGAAAAAAGCTATAAAGTACATAAAAAAATGTGATCATTTTGGAGCACAAATCAAATTAAATTTGCATCATAAAGAAACTCATAGATCCTTTCTAGGAGGAAGTGTTACCTTACTTATTGCAATTGCTATAATAATGGCTTTCATTAGAGGATCAATTTCTCTCATTAATCGTTAGAGTTATACTGTAATCATTAATACAAATTATAGATTGAAACATCACAATTATTAAATCTAAATCCACCATTAACTTTATTAACCTAAAAAAATTTTATGATTGCTTTTTCAGTAGATTTATCACAAAAATTTTCAAAGCCTCTTTTTAAATTTTTTTATTAGTAATACAATCAAACTATATCATCTAATGGAATAATATAAAAGAATCCTATGGGTGAATAACTTTAATTTGAATTATGCACAGCTACTCATTTTAATAATTTTGATGAAACAAATATTTATAATGTAAAATATTCACTATGCAAAGGAATTATTGAAAAATTAACTTACATAATATTTCTGTTTACCACTTAATTATTCTCTTTTATAACAGGGTACTTACAGATCCAATGAATTTCTTTATGGAAAATTAATGATTTTCTCATGTTTAGATGAACCAGAATGCGTAACTTTGAATGAATTGAATGATCATTTCTCCATGAATTAATCATTCAAGATTAATACTTTAATGTAGAATACACTAATTAATTTAAATTAGTAGGAAGTTATTTACAATTATATTTATTCAGATTTTTATATAGAAACTAATTTAAAACAAAGCACAACATCAGATATCTATTTACAAAAAATCAATGTTTTAATAGATTAATCTTAAATTTCATTAATAGAAGAAACAGCCTCAAGTGACATATTATAAATTTAAGACTAAAAATTAACATATAGTGTGACAGAAGGAACAAAAAATTTAATATCAGAGCTTTTTATTAGACTGGCTTAGGCTGAAACAGTTTATTCAAAATAATACTATAGATTTGATGAATTAATATCATATATTGGAGGTATAACTAAATTTATAATTTCTTTATTTGGTTATTTTTTGGCTAAATACAATAAAACTGGTTTGTAAATTATGCTTGCAAATGATTTGTATTAATTTGATATGCCAGAAGAATAAAAGGGTTAACTTAAGTTTTCTTTTCAAAATTTGGTTAACTCTATTTTGGATAATATTAAATAAATAGAAGATATTGCTCATAAATTTAAGATTGGTACTATTAAGGTTCTGACTTTAGGAAGATTTTCAAAAGGTTTTCAAAAAACTTCAATACCCATAAAACAATATGGATCTGAACATTTAATTACTAATTAAAGCACTTCTAAAAGAAATGCATTATTAACAGAAGAAAATTTATTAAAATCAGAATAAATGGTTATAATAAACCCAACATAAAAAAACAAGAAAATTGATATAAATGCATCCAATTTGGATTTTTATAAACATAATTTTTTAGAATAAATAATTAATATCATTTTGGAGGGTAATAAAAAATTAAAATATGGAGTAAGTGTGATAATTAAATCTTTAATTTGCTGGAGATTTAGTAAAATAGGAAGATATAAAAATAAAATATTAAAACAATCAAAAGCTATGATCTAAAAAGATATGGATATTTTAGTTATAATATAAAAATTAATGGAAATGGAAAAATTGAAACATCTATTGTTAAGCAAAGATCAATTGAAAGTTTTTAACTGTCTACCTAAACCAATTATTGGGGCATAAAGATTTTAGAGCAGAGATACCCTAATCATGAATTCAGGGTAATCTTTTGAAAAGAATGATTATTCCATTAGTTTTCGAAAGAGTAAATTATTTGAAAGTCGCCATCAATTTAATACATCCAAAAAGCTTAGAAAATTATACGATGCTTATGAATCAATAAAATTAAACAAAATAAAAGTGAATGAACAAGAAAAATATATAAATTAAAAGCTAATGGACTTTGTTGAACCTACAATTTAGCATAGCTTTAATTCATTAGCTGAATTACAAAGATTAGCTAATATATCAAAAGATAAACAAAAAACTACTAGTATAGTAAGAAATAATGATAATCTTAATTCATAACATAATTATTCTCAAATTAGATAAGAGATAAAACAATACTATTTCAGACCACCTTCTTTGTAGGTTTAGTCTAAAGCAGATTTGATTGATGAAATTGTTATTGAATGAAAGTTTTAATTTTTTATACAGAATCAGATAAGCAATTCATCTTATTAAATTAATTGAGTCTGTATTTTTGGTTCAGTAATTTCTTCAACTTCTTATTCTACATTAATTTCTTCTGCAATTGGAACTGATTCATATTAATGTTTTTCTTTTGCTTTTGACATTTATTCTTCATTAATTATTCCTAAAAAGGGTAATGGTAACATAGTGCATAAAGAACATATTATTATTAATCGTGCTAAGTTTTCAAAATTAGTATCAGTAACACCTCCATAATATGTAAGTAATGCACCTAATTCTTATGATACTAATCCACCAAAATTTATTGCAGACATTAAAAGAGCATACATTGTTCCTTCAATATTTTTTGGACACATTTTACAAGCCAATACTAATACAGGCATTGTATTTAATTCTCCTATTACTTAATTTAAAACACCATCTCCAAAACAAAATAATCTATCTGGAATACCTAATTTAACATTATATCTAGTAACTAATAATGTAGTTTAACAAGATACTAAACAATAAACAAAAGTACTGTATCCAAAAACTTTTGTAAATTTAACATGCCTAAAAAATCTATTAAAAAGATATGCACTTAAAATAGAGCATATAGAATAAGTTAATCTTAACTCTCCTATAAAATCTGGTCCAAATTATAATACATTAGTATAAAAATAAAACATTGCAGTTGAAATAGAAGGAGAAGACATAAATACCATAATCAACAAAATTGGTCTATATTAATATATTAAATACCTATAAATTACTGGTTAAGCAACAAATTTACTAAACATTTTTAATGATTCACCTGTTTTTATTCTTTCTTTTTCAGGTTCATCTTTTGAATGTTTCTTTTCTTTTACAAACATTGCTATAATTGCTAATATTAATGGAAATATCGATGTTATTTTGAAAATAACTCTTTTATCAAGAAGTGATAACAATTTACCAGAAGAATAAGCTGTTACTAAAGATCCTGCTGATCTCATTCCAAAAAAAAATGTAACATTTTAACTTGCTCTATCATTTGAATGAGTGTCTTCATCAGAATGCCCTGAATATTCAACCAAAAGAGCTTCACCGATTACATTACAAAATGCGACACATAAGTTAATACATGTCAGTAAAAATAAACCAAGTTCCCTGTTCTCTACTCCATAATCAGAAAGTAAATTCCAACATATGAATCCCAAACATCCAAACAATATCAAATAAGATTTACGTCTGTAACCAAATATTGGTACAGTATCTGTTAAAACACCCCAAAATGGTTTTACTATCCAAGGAATACTCATTATTGTCGAAAAAAATTAAGTTTGTGCAGGATCTTATTTATAATCGTCTTTTTGCATATAACTAATTGCAAGGTCGGAGAGTCCCATTATACCTAAAAATCAAATACTTAATACCTTATGAGAAGGCAATAGTCCCTATAAGAAAATATGTAAACCTCAATGGTTGGGTAATAATTTCTTATTTCATATATTAATTAGAAAACGTGTTTTATATAAGAAAACAAAAAATGTAAACAGTTTAATTTATGAATAAAAATCGAATAATCTAGAATTTAACTCTGATGAGAAATGCAATGATTTTCTTGTTCTTTTGCATTAATTTTAATAATGTCTACAGCTCAACATTTCAAAGACCTAGGTAATCAAGCATTTAAAGAAAATAAATTTGAAGAAGCAGCTAAGTTTTATTCATAAGCCATTGAAATTAATCCAAATGATCACATTCTTTACAGTAATCGTTCAGGGGCATATGCTTCCATTTCTAAATACTAAGAAGCTTTAAATGATGCCGAGAAATGTGTTTCAATCAATCCAGAATTTGCTAAAGGTAATTATTTGATTATAATATAGGTTATCAAAGAAAAGGACTTGCACTTCATTATTTGGGAGAGTTCGAAAGGGCAGTCGAAACCTTCAAATAAGGTTTAGCTAAAGATCCAAACAACTCATTACTCAAAGAAGGATTAAAGGCTGCGGAAACTGAATTATAAGGAACTTAAGGTAATCCTTTTGGAGCAGCACTTAAAAATCCAAATATTATTAAATTGTTAGGAATTTTATAAAAAGATCATAGAACAGCTGCTTTTGCCTCTGATCCAACATTTATGTAACTCATTGGACTAATGATATCTAACCCTCAAATGGCTAGCCAATTTATGTAAACAGATCCAAGAATTTAAGTTGCACTTTAAGTTATTCTAGAAAATCCAGAAGCTTAATCAATATTCTTCTCTGAATTTGCTGGCAAAGTCAAAAAAACAGATTAATAGTAACCTGAATAACATTAATAACAATAATAATAATCTACTCATATGGAAGAAGAACATAGTCATAAAGAATAAAATATTCCTTAATAAGAATAAACTCATACTCATCATCATGAAGAATAAACACATTAATAACATCATTAACCTAAATAATAATAATAACAACCTTAAGTTGAAGAATGGGAAAGATTCAAAAATTTGGGTAATGATGAATATAAAAATAAAAATTTCGTTAAAGCATTAGAATATTATAATGAAGCTATTAAATTATAACCTAATGAAGCTTTACTTTATAACAATAAAGCAGCTGCATTTATTGAATAAAAAGAATATGATGCTGGACTCTAAGCTTTGGATGAAGGTCTCAAAATTTTGGAAGAACATAGCAGTTTTTAAAAGAAAGCTAAATTATTAGCTAGAAAGGCTAAAATATTGGCTTTATAAAATAAGATTGATCAAGCTATTGAATTATATGAAAAATCACTAATTGAAGATAGTGTTTAAACAGTCAAAGATGAATTAAAAAAACTTTAAAAAATAAAGAAAGATTAAGAAGATTTAAATTACTTAAATCCTGAAAAAGGTGAAGAAGCAAATGCTTTAGGTGGACAAGCATTTTAAAGTGGAAAATTCCCAGATGCAATAAAATATTATAATGATGCAATCAAGAGAAATCCTAAAGAACCAAAGTATTATTGTAATAGAGCAACTGCATATATGAAATTAATGGAATTTCCAAATGCTGTTAATGATTTAGAAAAATGCTTAAATTTAGATTCTAAATATATCAAAGCATATATTAAGAAAGCTAATTGTCATTTTGTAATGAAAGAATTCCATAAAGCAAGAACAGAGTATGAAAAAGGTCTTGCTCTTGACCCTAGCAATGTAGAAATGCAATAAGGTTTAGAAAAAGTGAAGATATCAATTTTATCTGGAAGTGGATCAGAAGAGGAATAATAATAAAGAGCAAAAAGAGCTATGTAGGATCCAGAAATTTAATAAATTTTAAGAGAACCAGAGGTATTAAATAATAATAATTTTAGATTATTAATTTATTGAATGACATGCAAGCACGCCCATAAGAAGGATTAAAAGCAATTTAAAAGAACCCATAAATTGCTGCCAAAATTGAAAAATTAATTGAAGCTGGTGTTCTTAAAACAGGTTGATATTATATACATATATTTATTATAAATAATCAATTCAATTGCTAATAATGAGCTGTTAATGAAGGATTAAATTAAATTAAATTCTTTATCACCTATTTATTAGTACCATAACAATCATCATCTTAATTTACAAGTAGATTAACAACCAATATTAAAAATTATTTTTCACTAATTTCTAAATCTAATGAAAGAGAATATTTTTTAACTATTTACTCAAGCATCTATATTTCTTAAACATCAAGTAAATTATAATTTATAAGTTTTATCTTTAATATTTTTCTGCATTCTTGAGTACTAAAGATTCTTTAATAAAATTAAAGACATATTTAATATAAGTCTACTTCAATCCAAATATTTTTAATTCGATCATAAATTTATTTTGTCAAAAGATCAAGTTATTTTATATTTTTTATGATATAACTATAGTTTTTTGTTTCTTATTTAGGCTCCTTTCTTTCAACTTCAATAAAACAATCTTTTGTAAATGATAAAATATTTGTTGAATCATTCATTTCAAAACTTCTATTGACATTATGAATTTATTTTTATGCAAGTATTTCTTATTAGGATTTTTCATGTCTTAAACAATGGGATTTGTGATTGATTTATTTTGTTAATAACCTTTCTTTAAATGGAGAATATGATAGCAATTTATAATCACTATTAATAGTTGGAGTATATGGGTAGGTAATTTCTACTTTTTTTATATGTCTTTTATCATGATTCTTATGTACAATTTATTTTAAATTCAATCTTGCTTCAAAAGGTGGCACATAATTTGAATTCAAAGTTGTTTTATTAATTTTAGGACTATAAGTATATTAAGTTTTATATTAGTTGCAAATGTCATTTCTTTTTGTACTTCTCAAATCACAATAATGAGTCAACTATTCAATAGACTTATTTTCTATACATTTTTGTGGTGTGTTAATAATAGGTTAATTTTGATAATTTGTGAATTCAGAATATAAAAGCTCAAAAATCTATTCTTAATATTTAAGTAAATTGTGTGAAGTACAAAACAATTAAACAGAATCCCATAAATTTTCTCCTTCGCATAATTGAAATTTAAATTTCTTTGTTTTAAATTAGAGCTCAACTGTTGTAATCATTTTATTATGAATAAATAAAAAACTTAAAACTTGCATTTATATGAGCCAATTAAGGCTTTATAAGGACATAAAGCTTAAATTTATGTAGCAAAGTTTAACTCTGATGGTCAATACCTGCTTACTGGTTCATAAGATAGAACTATTATTTTATGGAATCCTTATAAAGAAATACAATTGAAATAATATACAGGAGCTCACAATTATGAAGTTTAAGATATTGCAGTTACTTCAGATAATAGTAAATTTGCTTCTTGTGGAGGTGATAAAATAGCGTTCTTTTGGGATGTTGCAACAGGATAGATAGTAAAGAAATTTGGACCACATAATTCGAGGATAAATTGTGTAGGAATAGGGGGAGAATAGTCTATATTAGCTACAGGTGGTTATGATTGTGAAGTTAAAATTTGGGATTTAAAAGATAGAAAGCAAAATTAACCAATCTAAAGAATTAAAGACTTCACAGATAGTGTTTCATAAATTTCCTTCAAATAACATAATTTAATTGTTTCATCTGTTGATGGAAGTATAAGGTATAATTAATATATATTAAGAACATATGATATAAGAAAAGGAACATTATAATAAGATTTCGTTTAAGCAGGAATTTTAGGATTTAGTTAAAGTTATGATGATAGATTATTTGCATTAAGTTGTAATGACTCTAAAATTAGAATTCTTGAAAAAAGTAGTGGCAGTATATTAGCTGTATTACATGGAAGTCATATTAGTGAATAATATTCTGTAAATTGTTAATTTTCATGGAATGATGGAATGATTTTAACAGGGTCAGAAAATGGGAAATTATGTATATTATATATATAAATTAGTAATCTATGATATATTGACAGGTAAATGTGTTTTAAATAGAAAACTTCATGAAAAATGTGTTAGTTATATTGATTTAAGTTCGTAGAAAAATGCTTTTGTTACTGCATCTTATGATAATGTAGCATTATTGTGGATGGAATAATAATGATAATATAATTAAAAATGTTTATTCTCTATTTTATTACATTATCATTTTTAGCATAGGCAACTAAGATTACTCAACCAAAAACAGTTAATTATAATGAATTGATAAGCAAAACAAATTATACATACAAGGCTAAATAAACTAATACTATCACTTATCATTAGTAATCATTAGATTCATATAGTTATTCTGGTGTATTTGCATTGTCTTTATTTTAAATTAATGAGAATAATGAAGAAATAGAAATGGATGCAGGAGATTTTGAAAAAGAAGAAAATTCAATACTTATGAATGATGGATGTTTTTCAAGTCAAAGATCAATTGAAATTAATTTTAAATTACAACTATGGCTAGATCAATTGATCACCTCACCATCTATGTATTTTAGTGATTTAGCAACAGCAGAGAATTTTCATAGGGTATATATTGTAAGAAATGATTTAACAATATTTTAAATTGATGTAGGCTCAGGTTTAGGGGAAATAACATTAAATCCTATTAGTAAATCATTTAACATCACTAATGAAGAATCAAATGATTTTTATATACCTCATCCTTATTTAATTGATGATAAAGGTTCAAATAGAGTTTATGCAATCACTGAATATGGAGCAGTTAGTTTTAGTACAACATAAAATATTGGTGACATTGAATTTAGAACAGAAGAATTTATACAAAGAAAACAAATCTATAGTGTTCATAAAAATTCAAAAGCATAAATAATTGTTATTGCTTGTGGTAGTGAAGGAATAGATATATATGATATATTAAAAGATGGTAAAATTAAACATAAAAAATAATTGACTTCTTAGGATTTACAAGTTGATAATGCTATTATAATTGATGTTGATTCTAATGATGATGAAACTAAATTATTTTTACTTGATAAGGAATCAGGGTTATTAATTTATGATATTAAGGATATAAATTAAATTACTAAAATAATGGATGTTGCTATTTAAAATACTAAAAACTTTGATTTTTATCATAATACATTTTTTATTGTTGCTTAAACAAATACATTTTTAGAATATACTGTTGAAGTATTTATTAATTTTGAACTTCAACAATATTTCTTTAATGCCTTATATCTTGATGAAATGTCTATCACTAATGTTAATGTATTTGAACATTATGCAGTTTTAGTTGGTGAAGATGGACATAAAATTGTTTATCATTCAATTTATAATAAATTTTTAAATCAATCTCTTAGTTAACATACTTATTTTTAAGAAGACAATTTATTAAAGATGAAAGAATACGACATAACAAAAAAATATTAAACCACAAATAGAATATTGGTTGGGATTGCTAAATATGAATTTAAATATTTAGAAATTTCATTAAGAGATCCTACTATTTCATGTTATTTTGCTGAACCAACAACTTAAAATTATAAAGCCAAATTAAATTCAACATCTTGTAAATCAAAAAGTGAACAATAGGATCAATCTCCATTTAGTATTTGTTAAGTTACACATGAATTTTCTTATACTGCAGAATAAGTATTATGTTTAATTTATTTTAGCTTCCTGGTAATAAAACTAAATATCTTAGATTAACAATTTTAATGTATTCATTATTAGTTGGATCAATTTGGTTAATAATATTAACTGTTTATTTGTACAAACGTTGGGGTTATAAAATATAATTTTTATTCTGGAAAAGAAAATAACTTATTGCTACATAACCATTTAATCAAGAAGTAGAAATGTAAAATTAAAGTTGAATATATATATTTATTATATCAACAGCATCCAGAATTTTATTATTTTTATTTTTAATCTAGTACACTTTCTGTATTTGTAGATAATTATTTATTATTTTTATTATTTTTAGTGACATCATCTGATGAATACTATCTTTTCATTAATTCATTTGCCATAAAATCAAAACATTCAACTATATTTTAGTTATTATAAGCAGAAACTATAAAATAATGAGCATTTATTGATTCTGCTAATTCTTTTATTTCTTCTTCTGTCACATCTAATTTTTCTGTTAAATCACATTTATTTCCCAATACAACCTTTATTACATCATCTCCTCCATGATTTCTCAATTACTTTGCCCAAAACTTTATATTATCAAAACTCTAATGCTATGTCATATCAAATATTAAAAATGCTCCCTTTGTTTCTCTATAAAATTATATTGTTATTGTTCTATATTTCTCCTAACCAGCCTAGTTAATATTATATATACTGTATCCCATAATTTTAATGTTACTTCTGTATTATTCACTTTTACTTTCAATGTATTTGATTATGAAAACTCTGTACTAGTTGTATGAAATGAAAACTTCTCATATATTCTCTTATTTAATATAGATGTTTTTCCAACCCCCGAATCCCCAATCAATACTACTTTACACAAAAATTATTAGGAGTCCATTATATATTTATATTAATATCAACCCACAGAAACTTAGTCAATTTATATGTTGGAATGCTACTCATTATCTTATTCCTAACTTTTTGATGATTTTATTTCTTACGGAAATTTTTGTTGCAAATTCAATCCTTCATCCCCTTCATTAGCTCTATGCGATGGTTCTACTGACAATCCATTCAATTATTATCTCACCTTTCCCCAAAATCTATTTTATGGTTATAAATTTTCTGGTAATTCATTTCTCTCCACAAGAGGTGGATCTTTAAATTCAATTTATCTAGATATTATAGATTTCCAATCCTCCCTTGGATCTACAACAGGATCAATTAATCTCTTTTTTTCTGGTTTTTTGAAAATATTTGGAATTTAAGCATATGGTACCTTCTTCTTTAAATTAGATAACATAATCTCATAATTAACATATCTATAATCTCTATCTTTTGCAAATTAGTAATAGTCAAAATACTCTAATATTTCTTAATAAAATTCATATAGGAATAATGCTGGTCTATAATTACCATGAACAATTGCATAATCTAATGCTGTATATCCCTCATTTGATCTTATGGTAATATTAGCACCATATTCTACTAAGTTCGACACCAGGTAAGCATTATCTCTTCGACATGCCCACATTAAAGGTGTAATACTCGAAGAACCACCATTATTTACATCAGCACCATTCTAATATTGCAGTTATATACTTTCATCAAAATATCAACTAAATATATGTCATTCCTCCATACTGCTCTGGCCAATGGAGTAGATTAAATATCAGTACTCAAATCTTCAGTCAGAACTTAAGGGTATTTCTTTATCAACTATAAAAATACCTCTATTATCTCCACTACCCTATCATATCTTTGCTTGTCTATTGCACTTAACATAGCCTTATTGGCATTTGAATTTCCCATTTTTAATTTTAAAAAAAATAATTGTTATATTCAAGACTCTAAATCTGCTTCTCGGCTATGTTTATGTGTGAGTTATAGTCTTTTGTATGATTATAAAATTTTAAATTCTCAAATAACTTATAGAATTTCGTTAATATGTGTTAACACTTTTCCCTATATTCACTACCAAGAATGAATAATTGCATGAATAATTTAGAGATAAATAAAATTTATTCAAGAGCTGAACCCCAGGACTTTATCAGGTTCAAATTATTGAAGAGTATATGATTTACCATTCTCTTTACTCAATGCTTCTACCAAACACTTATAGTTAAATCTAACAGAAGCATGAACTATCTCATCATCTGACTCATTATCATCGTCTTATTGCTAATATTAACATTTTTCAATACTCTTGAAATTAATAGTTTATCCATACCATCAGGGAATTAAAATATGCTGTCATCATATACCGGAAACGGATATTATTATCCATTCTTTGACTTCATTTGCACGTATTTTTTTTGTATAATTTTTGTGGGCTGATAAATTTGTCTCTGCACCTTAAATTGTTTGTAGTTGGAGATTTCTTTTATCCCTCTTTTTATTGGCTTATTGAACTCTGGTGTTTCATCAACTTAATTAAATTTAGTACTCCTGCAATCCATGTTAGTTGAAAATTTGAATTATTTTTCCCACAATTTTTTTAATAAATGCTAATTAAAATTTAAGAATTAGGAAAAAAAGATATTTCATCATATATTTCTATTCTTTCTTTTAGAAGATGATCTTTTTGAATAACTACTCTAAACTTTTCTCTTTTTCTATTAAGGTGTTGATCCTAAATAATTCTCCCCTGGACTTACAGGAATATGAATTCTCTCATGAAGAAAGAAACACTAGTTCGAATAAGCAGCTTTCGTAGAATGGGCCTTTGGTGTGTGATGAGATAATTGAATAGATCTTGTTACCTCTTTTAATGGTTCATTGAAGGATTGTTGCAACACCCTAGATTTCAATTGTAAAGATTTTAAAACTTATGGAGAAATTCTCGATTTTAAAGTTATCTGTGTTTGTTCATAAAGACATGCTTCGAAAAGATATTTAAAATCAGGCCTATCTTCTGTTTTTAAGGTTAACATCTTCTAAATAATTAGCATTTTAGATTAATCTATAAGTTAATCAAGCATTACTAAATAAAATTTAATATTTACATTGATTAATAGTTAAATCTGATTAATAAATTTGTTGAATCGATTACTTTAAACAAAGTTCCAGACATATTAATCCCAAAGAATATACATCAGCCTTCTCTCGGTCAAAAATCGGATTATACTGTTTTTTCAGTAAATTCGAACATAACTCTGGGCATAAATACAAATTATTTTATATTTTATTCTAATTAGTCACTATTTTCATGTACTGATTAATCATTGGTAGTGTCAAATGCAATTGATTATCAATCAATAAAAATGATTAAAGAGTAAGATCATTGTGATATATTTGCTTTTCTTTAAGTTATAATAAAATAGTGATTGCTTACATTAGAAATTAATCCCATTAAATATTGTTCATAGTAATGGGTAAGCCATACTGAAATGTGGTTGAAATTTAGTAAATTTTACTACATAATGAGTTTTCTTCCTTTTTTTGAATATCTAGAATAGGTAATAATCCTTTTATATGTTGTAGTTTTTAGTAATCGTCAAGACGCTTCAATTCTTTGATGTAATAAAAATCAGAATTATAGAGCTTTACTGTAAGAGCATACAATTAGTTAGACTAACTTTCATAAATTTCAATAGAGTTATGAAAAATATAAGAATATTTGAGTTATTCTCTTTTATTCCACTATTTCACATAAATTGCTTAAGTTGATTCTGTTTATCCCATATAACAGATATAAATTAAATAATTAATATTTATCAATGAAGATGTTGATTTTTAAAGAAATCTTTAAATACAGAGTTTTCACACAATTACTCAATCATACCTTCATGTAAGCCAGTTATTAACACTTCAGTTCCATTTTCTAAATAAAAATAATTTATACTTTTCATATTATCTACTATTATCCCCAAACTATCTACAGCTTAAAAATCAAACACACATACATATCTAAAACTTAATATAAAGTAATCAGTTTTTGATAATTCTTTAATTTATTCTATATGTCCTTTTATATTTATATAATTTAATGCTCCATTAAATCTATAAACTGTAAATGTTCCCTCAATATTTGGAGGTATGTCATTACATTCTACTTCAAATTCCCTAATA
Organism: Paramecium caudatum; assembly: GCA_000715435.1. Lineage (NCBI taxonomy): Eukaryota > Ciliophora > Oligohymenophorea > Peniculida > Parameciidae > Paramecium > Paramecium caudatum. The sequence continues at coordinate 16,683 of JMSD01000037.1, forward strand.
TTTGAATCTCTCATATTCATTTAATATACTCCCTCTTTTTAATTAGTCATAACTTCAGCTGATGGTGTACTCATTTTTTGAGCAAAAACTATTAATGCATGCATACTCCCTATTAATGTACTCTATATAGCACCATAATTAACACAAAGCCAAGCTATACAAAATATATACAATAATATTAGCTTTCTTTCTGTTCTATATAAATTAAGATAATAATGCCAAGGTGGTATATTTATAATCATGTACAGAAGTTATCCACTGATTATGAAAAATGGAATATCCATAAACACTTTACTAAACAATCCATAAAAAAATAGAATTGAAAATGCATTTAAAATAGATGACCATTAATTAGTTTATCGAAGTTTCATATCCAAAACATACATTCTAGATGATGCACAACATGGCAATCCTCCAAATATTCCACTTAAAATATTTGCAATCGAGACACATCTAATTTCCTGATCATAATCACATTTAACACCACTAAGTGATTGACCAGCCTTAGCACAAAATTAATTTTAAATCAAAATAAACAAAGTTATTGGAACTGCCTTTATTAATAAATCTTCAGCAACCTAAAAATTAGGATGAAACTTTGGCCCATCAAATTCAATAAAATTTATTTATATTCCAACCTCTCCATAAGCTGATCTTAAACATTTTTCAGTTGGGAACAGTATACCCAATGTTAAACCAGTTAATGTAGTTATGAATATCCAAGGAAATTACCTATAAAAAATTCTTCCCAATTATAAAAATATAAACACACCCCATGCTGCCATTGCAAAATTTAAATCTCCTCTCTAAAAAAACGATACATACATATCATAATAAGATTCATATAATTCAACACCTCTATTAGAATGATTATCAGTCAATCCAAACATATAATCACTATATGATAGGAAGAATAAACTTGCTATTCCCAATAAAAAACCCTCTATCACATAGACAGGTATAAAATCAGATAAATGATGCCATTTAAATAATCCGGCAATGTAAATATAAATTCCAACAATAATTGTAATCCATGGCATAACCTCTACACCATATGTTTTTACTAATTAATAATCAAGCCCTATCACAACCCAAGAAGGCATGTAAATTGAATGGTTGCCTATAGTTGCAATAAAAAAATACTTCCACTGAAAAAACCATTTACAAATGCAGCCACAAATGCAGTCGAAATTCCAACTGATGCATTACAACCTGAACTACTCCCTATAGTCAAATGGAATGGCATATTCAAAATAGCCTAAGCCATACCACTTTTCCAACTATCTCTAATATATTATAATCCAGTTTTTATATTATGGACTGATAGATGGTCGAGTGTAGATCTTTTCCTCTCTTAATGACGAATATTGGAATGAGAATTCAATGTTGGAATTTCAATTAAAGGTTATTACATTAATAATAAAATTATGTGTAAGTTAATAGTCTTGTGCTTACTTTTAGTAATCGTTACATCTCGACTTGATTCACAAGATCCTCATGTTGGCAAAAAGAATTACAGTTCCAATAAATAAGAAAGTGAAGTAATGAAATATAGAAGAGCAGCTGCTTTAGCCAAAGAAGAGTTTTAAAGTATAGAATATTTCATTTTAGGTGCCTGTGGTCTAAATGGATTTTAATGGAAATAAGTAATGGGCGTCTAAACATAAGTCGTTTCTGGATTTGATTATGTCATTACTGGAAGAGTTGTTAAGGGAGATTAAGTTAGAACTGTGGAAATTACAGTCCATGTACCTGCTGGTTAAGACAGTCGTTTGCATCTAATTGGTTGTAAAATAATTGCATGAATAACAAATAATTTTATGCCATATTCATTCAAACTGCTAGTTCATGATATTAAAATACAAGTCTCTGATTCAATTCTCTTATCAACTCCTTCACTCTCAGTCACATTTGCCAATTATCCAAAAATGATAATCAAAGGAAAATGTCCAATAAGTAATGTTAAAGGAACTTACGATTCATAAAAAGCATTTGGACATGGAAAGTCAGTTTTACTACATTTAGACTATGATAGAATGACAGATATATTAAGAGAATAACCACTTGAAATACTATTAATTAATGATGAAGCCATTATTGCAGGAGCAAGAATCAAAATTTCTCATTTTATACCTGACATGGATGGAGAACTTAAATTTAAAAGAGGCAATTTTCATTTACTAGACCATTTTGGAAAGCCATATGCTTTAGCAGATTTATCTATCAGTTTTCATGATCCAGATAAAATACCAGAAGTACTCAAAGCTTAACAAGAAGAATTAATTCAATAAGCAAAATTAAAATAACAGCAAGAATATATTTCATCATTAGGAAAACCAACAGATCCTGAACCTATTCCTGATTAAATAGTGTATAACAAAAATAAGAAATAGCAATAAACTAATAGATTACCTGAAAATCAATAGGAACAAAAGAACACCCCTAAAAATAATCAATCAATACCTTAAAAATAAAATCCGCCCAATTCAATTTAAAAAACTAACATATAATAAAGACCTGTTAGTGCAGCTTAATAAATTCCTTAAAATATTAAAAGTAATCAAAAATAAGGATCATAAGCTTAAAGTTTGAATACAAGTACAAATAGAAAATCAGCAAAACCTCTGAAAAGCACACTTAAACAAAATTCTAATTTAAAATAAAAGCAGAAAATCCCTGATAAACCAGTTAAGGCTAACCCTAATTCTGTAATTATTCCAGAACCTGAAGAATTGGTAGATATTCCTATAACCTAATGGATAAACACATTGTATTGTCCTCCACCAATGTTTTTAGATAAAAAGGTCTATGTTCATAAAATATATAATGCCCCAGAAGAACAAGTTGAAAAATTTGTTAAACCTGCCAAAACTAATTCAGTAGCCATCTAAACTGAATTTGTATTATTTCAAAATAATAACGATCCAATCCTTAGACTTGATACCTATCAGGATCAAGCTCAAACTCCTAATGAAAGAGCTAAAACTTAAACCTAAGTTTCAGATAACTATTAAGAAGATTTTGAGAGCTTCGTTTAATCGCAATCTCAAGCCAATTAAAGTTCACATCCAAAGTCAAAAACTCCACGTGTATAACCAAGTTCCAGTAATAGAAGAGCACACTCAATTCAAGAAGCCATAGATGAAGATGTTATTTCAGACATTTACTCGGAGGACTTTGAATAAGCAAGTTAAAGTTAAACATTTAAAAGAAGCCTCTCAAAAAAAGATGAAATATCTGAATCTTATATACCAGATTTCGAATCAATTAGTTAATCTTAGTAGTTCAGAAGAAAATGATGATTATTATATAAATATGGGAACTAAATAATCTAAAGATTAGAAACTTGTCAATTAATACATTTCTTTCTTGAAATAAAGACAAAGATCATTGAATGTTAATGAATTTCACTGCCTGAAATATGAAAAAGTTGTTGAAATCATGTAAGGTTGGCAAGATCTTGGAGTCGAATTATTCTAAGCTTAGTTAGATTCTCCAAATTATAATGCAACTGTTAAATAGTATATAGCAATTCTTAAACAATATTTAGCCGATATGAATCCAGAAGATTTCATTCGCACATTTTTAAATAAATTTAGAATTGATGAATTCCTCCTTTTAGGTAATTTATGATTTAACAAGATAATAAAAATAACAGCCACTAACTTTCAGGACATTCCAATATTCAAGTTAATCAATGCCAAGATCATATTGAAAAATTAATGAATTTAACAAAAAATAGAAAAAGAATATCAACAATTATATAAAGCAATGCAACAAAATAAAATTTTAAGCAATACATTATAGAAAAAGAAATACTACACTCTGATCATCTTATAATGGTCACTGTTAAAAAATATTGCGAGTTAATTGTTAAAAATTACTAAATCGATGAAAATTAATTACATTAAGCAATAGAAGATCATAAACAATTGTTGAGATTTATATCTAAATTCTAGTTAAAAATGATTTCAGAAATATATAATTGCAAAAACATTGATCCTGATATTGCTTTTAAAACAATATTCTAAAATGTTCATATATACAATCATTATCTAACATTACTCAATAAAATACACAAGGATGATATTTAACTATTTGAATAAAACCTATAACTAAAATAAAGAATTACTATTAAAGATTTAGGTGCAAATGAAATATATCATATGCCTGAAAAACAAGAAAAATATCATCAAGTAGTAGAATAATTAGATTTTATAATTGAAGTTAAATGTCCTGTTAAAAAATTTGAACAAATAGGAAAATTGAAATAAATTATCATCAAAGTATTCGTCATCTAATTTAGAGTTTGGATGATTATCACTCCCAATAGTAACAATAAATTCAAGTAGACAGTGATCACTTTCTCATTATTCTAATTTACTCACTCATCAAGTAAAATAAACCAGAAATACTTACACATATCAAATTCATTCAATTCACTATGTCCAATTAAATTGGTATTTTATCATTTAATTAAGAAATCGATAGAGGACAACATTCTTGGATATATGTTAGTTTACTTGCTGCCATCACACATATTTTAGAAGAAAAATAAATGACAAACAATAGCCTCCAAAAATGTCTACAGAGTGTAATAGAAAGTTAAATTTATTTGGAATGAAAGAAAAGGATATTGTTATGTTTATTTTAATAATATTCAATATTTCTATCTACGAACACCCGCCAAGCAAGCTCTATAGATATTTCTAGGATTTTCTGGAAACATATCTGCATGAATTCTCAAGTCTTCAATATTATCTATATTTTTTGCATTATGATTTACCCAACTCTCCTTTTTTTGTCCACATGGCTTCAGCTGTATATCTTTTACACATGTTTTCAGCCTCCTGTCTAAGTGATGGCTCATTAACTCTTCCTGTAGCATAATCACATCCCTTCCAACAGATTTGAATAGATGGATTGTACCAAGAAAATACATCTTAACACATGGCATAACATGTACCACCATTGTATCTAAGAATTTATCCGCCTTTGAATAGAATGAAAAATACCTGTTGCCATTTTTTGTAAAAAAAAAATAAATTAATAAAATGAGGTTGTTTAGGAAAGCAAATCGATATAATTAAATCTTCAAATTTAAATAATATATATATAATGTCCACTAAACAAGAATAAATCAAGCAAGAACTCGATGAAAACAGAAAAAAGTTAGCTGAAAAATTCGGATAAACTAAGATGGGTAGCTCTCTAGCTAGAAGAAAGCATAAAAATGTGCATTAAACTTAAGTAATAAATTAATATATCAGATTAATGATGACAAGAAACTCAAACAAGTAATTAAGAAGTTTGGTGTACAACCTCTAGGCAACATCGATGAAGTCAACTTTTTCAAAGATGATAACACCATCATTCATTTCCAAAAACCCGAAGTTCAAGCTGCTATTGGTAGCAATACATTTGCCATTTTTGGCAATCCAGAAACCAAGAAATTCTCAGAATTAATGCCTGAGATTCTCAATCACATTGGCCCAAATTAAATGTCACTTATTTAAGAATTAATGAAAGAAAATGCTAATAAGGTAATAATTTCAAAATATATTATAGGAAAAAGTTGAAAAAATTGCCGAAGCCGATCAAAAAGAAGAAGAAGATATCCCAGATTTAGTGTAAGGACAAAACTTCGAAGAAGCAAGCAAGAAAGAATGATTAATATATTATGTAGTCACCAAAAAATATATTACATAGTCTTCATAATTTAGAGCGAAAAGAAATTTGAAATATTATTAAAATAAATATAAAAATGGTCTTGACAACGAAATAGAGAGAAGAATTGAACTAGGCCATTTATTAATATTTAATGATTACTTATCAATAGAGTGCATAAGCATTCAAATAAGAAGCCAATCTTAAAGAAGCACAAATTGAAGGAGATTTGTTAGAAAAGAAATGGAATTCAATAGTTCGATTATCCAAAAGAGTTATTACATTAGAGTAATAAATTGAATAATTAAATGAATAATTGGCACAAGCATAAGCTGGGAAAATGTTATTAAATAAAAGTAAAGTTATTATTTACCCCAAGATGATGATGAATTAAGACTTACTCCTATAGAAAGATTTAAATTAGAAGGACATAGAGCAGGGGTGAATTCAATTGCATTCCATCCTTAATATTAGATATTAGGATCATCAAGTGATGATGGCAGCATTAAATTATGGGATTATGAAAGTGGTCATTTTGAGAAAACCTTAAAAGGACACACTAGTAATGTAAATTGTATGGCATTTGATCCAACAGGGAAATACATATGCAGTGCTAGCAGTGTATAAATATGTAAATTATTTAGGATTTATCAATAAAATTATGGGAATTAAAAAATTATACATGTGTAAAAACACTAATTGGCCATGAACATAGTGTTTCAACTGTATAATTTTCAGAACATGGAGATTATATACTTAGTGCTAGTAGAGATAAAAGTATAAAATTATGGGAAGTGGCTACTGGATTCTGTAAAAAAACATTTGCTGAACATTAAGAATGGGTTAGATGTGCTGTATTTAGTAATGATGAAAAATAAATGGCATCATGTTCATAAGATTAAATGATAATAATTTGGTTAATTGATAATGGATAAGTACTGCATTAATTAAGTGGTCATGAACATGTTGTTGAATAAGTAAGATATGTACCAGAACATGGTGCTAAATAAATATTAACATAACAATAATAATAGAACATTCAAACTATAAATCTATTAGTTTCAGTATCAAGAGATAAGGAAATCAAAATATGGAATACTATTTTAGGAGTTAATCTATTTACTTTATCTGGACATGATAATTGGGTTAATGGAGTATCATTTCATCCTGATGGAATTCATATGTTTTCAGTATCTGATGATAAAACTATACGTGTATTATAATATTAATATATAGGTTTGGAATTTGAAAGAATAAAAATAAAAGAAGAAAATAGAGAATGCTCATGACAAGTTTATTTTAAAATGTGCAATAAATAAATTTATATTTGCCACATGCTCAGTAGATTAGACAATTAAAATTTGGCAGCTAAATTGATGATATATGAAACATCATAGGCATATTAGTATATTTATTTTTATTTTTTGGAAAATAATTTATTATGCAAAACAATATCTCACACTCTTCTTCTTAAATTCCATATACCATTCATAAATTACTCAAATTGAATATCATCTTCAATTAATGCATTTAAATTATTATGATATCCAATAAATTCCTCAAAACTCACTACTGGACTTTTTACATAATCTTTTCCAGTCTTTTATATAAATATATATTACAAAAACTTAATGATGTTGCTCAAATGTATCTATAAATTCACTCAAAACTTCATCCTCTCTTCTTCTATTTGCTCTGACATCAGGATGATCTTATGCCATAAATTATACTAATGTTATCACTTATTTTTACATTTGATAAATTCAACTGTTTGTTTTGAAAAAGATTCATATGCTTATTAAACACAATTAAATTTTCTTAAGCTTAATGTACCTTAAATAGATTTAACAAAACCATCATAAATCATCATTCCATTATTTTAGAATTAATTAAATACTTCCTAAAGGACAAGTTCATTTACATCTAATCTCCATTATCTAAAACAATTTGTCCACTCTTAAAATGTTAAAGCTCCTAAATTTTGTTTATCATACAATTAAAATCTATTTTATATATTTATTATTCCCCTCAATCCTCTCTAAAGTATCTTATTTCTTATAATCTATAAACTATCCATCTTTTATTTGACTGATTTTTAACTATATTCTCTTTCATTTTATTTTTAAGATTACAAAGATATTTAAGATTAAGCTAATTGAATTTATTATGATTAGGTTATATCTTTTTTTTATTCATCTAATGGTTTAAATATATTAAATGATGCAGGTTAAACATATCCAGTTGAAGGTCTTGATTATGCTTGAGATTATGCTAATTGTTCCTATTATGTAAATGTTCCGAATGGAGCATTAGCAGATACACTACCTCCTTAAACTAAATATCTATGATGATCTTAAAGATAACTTCTTTTATGATCTGGTTCAAATACTTGTTTATTACCTGCATGATGATTTTTAGTTCCTTCTTATGTAAGTCTAAAAACATTAACTATTATTTATTCGAAATATTTATCATCAGGGATAGAAGCACTGTAATTACTGAAAAATTCTAATAATTCATCTCTACTTATATTCTCATTCCCAAATCCACCATTAATATTGTGTAATTATGACAAGGGTTCAAAAAAATCTGAAACTATTTCGTCATCACTTTTTTTTCCATTCTTCGATCTGGATGATTTCGAAATACAAAATTATTTCTTAATATTGTTAAGGTGACAAAATCGTCATTTTAATATTTTTCAAATAGTTGATCAACTAACTAAACTCTAAATTAGCTCATTTCTCCCCTTAAAACAAACATAAAACCCCATAGATCAATTAATCCAGAAGATTCTCTATCAAAGTACTAAAATACTAGATCAATTTCTGGATCAGTAACCTCAATCTTGTGGTCTCTTATTGCTTTTCTAAATTCAGTCAAATTAAGTAATCCATCATGATCAGCATCTAATATCTTAAATATTCTATATAATGATATAAATCCTCTTGCCCCTCTTGAAATAAGTCTATTTCTAATTCTTTAAACAATTAATTCAACTTATTTTGATGTTGATGATAGTTAAGATTTCTATGATTTAGGAACTGACTACCTCGATCGTTGAACTGAAGGAGGACCTTGAATCTATAATTAAGATTTTATTGATCTTTCTTATTGGGGAGAAAAATTCAATTATTAAACAATTTAAGGGTTTGTTATAATTTAAGACTCTGGTGAATATTAATTCTACTATTATTGCTTATTTGCACTTTAAGTAGGTGATCCATATTTATTTTAAAGATCCCAAACAGAAACTATAACATTTTTGAAAATATCATCGTTTGACAGATAGAATCCAACATATGAATAAAAATCAAAAAAATCTTAAATTGTCAACACTTTTATTCCTCGAATCTACAAATATATTGTCAAACATTGTAGAAATTCCTCCCTAACTTCATTAGGTGATCTTCCTAAAATCTTAATTTCAGGGTGCTTATCAGCGTTATATCTATTAACTAATTATTAGGGAGTCACATCCTTTTGTTCAAAAGAATAAAAAACATCAGCTATTAGGGATTATCTCGATTAACTTAAATATTATCCTTTAAGTTGATTTATTAAATTTGATGCACTCATATATTCTCCTTAAAATAAAGTATATAGACCATCTATCTCAATATTGTTTCTTTTCAAAAAATCTTGCAATTGCTAGCAATTAAATTAACTTGGTAGACTTATTGCTAAATTTAACAGTCCTAAGGCTCCTTATAATTACAATTTTATTCTCAATTATTCAATTGGTTATTATACTATCCTTGATTCAGATTAGTTTGTATTACCAATAACAGCATTGATGAAATCCTTATAATAAAGTTAATCTTGTTAAGAGTAGTGTGCCCATAATTTTTCTTCAGACTAAATTGCAAAAAAAAATACCTCCTAAATAGTGACACCCGCCTTAGCAATCGCTTTAAAAAAATCCTATTTTCGCAACCAACCCTCATTTGTCAGGTCAAAAAATTTGAAAATCTTAAGTAGGACAGTTTCCACACCCACTTTTGAAGATGCCTTGAATTGAAGTTTTTGTACAAGCTATTTTTCAAATTAAGGAATATCCATATTAACGATAATTAAATAATAATGGAATATCATCTCAAAAATGAATAAATGATTGCTTATCATAGAAATAGAGAAGATTATGAATAATAACCAAATGATTGTTTATAGTTTGCATATGGAGACAGGAGATATGTAAAAATGGCAAATCAAATATTTGCAAGTGAGGATGTTTTAAAATTAAAAAATTTAGAAGAAGTCAACGAAGACTTGTAATTATATTCTAATTATTCATAGCCATCGTGGAGATTTCATTACATTAGCATTATTATCAAGTGAAATACTAGATGTCTTAATGTCACATTTATCAAATCCTCATGAAAGAATCAGAGAACTTTCATCAAGTGCAATTGTATGAAAAATATATATTTAGGTATTAATCAGTGAAATCAAGTTTGGAAGAGATAAAATAATGGAAAAATTCTATGTTCCAACAGTTATGAAACTGCTTAATGATAAAATTGTAAATATTAGAAGGAATGGATATAAAAGCTTATTAAATCTTACTGAATTTTAAGAGGGTATTTATTACATAAATTTAAGGAATTGATCATGTTTATCAATAAAATATTTTAGTCACTTTAGTGAATAAATTGGTAGAAGAAAGCGAAGAATCTCTCTTAATTTTAGATTAAAAGCTCTTAGAAAGAATACTTTACTCTGGAGATGCTCAAGTTGAAGTCCTAAAAACTTAGGCTATCCAAAGATTAACATAATTATTAAAGAGAACTAACCCCCTATTAAGATCATTAGCATGCAAGAATTTAGCTTGTATCTCTTATGATGCAAATGGAAAATTGGATATAATTAATTAGGGATGTGTATTAGAATTATGCAAACGTCTATTAGATGACGATAAGGAAGTTATAATAAATTCATCAATGGCACTTGCTAGTTTAGCATAACATAATTAATGTAAATTCTAAATGATGGATAATAATCAATTAGATATTGTAATCAGTCTATTAAACCATCCAGATCATTAAATAAAATTAAATATTGTTTAATTAGTAACAAGTTTAGCAGAACATCCTAAAGGTCGAAAAGAATGTCATAAATGTTTAAACACTCTACAAAACTTTTCAACTGATCCATAATATCAATATATAGCTCCATATGCACTTCAAGCGATTGAGGTTATAAAATGGGAACCATGATTAATTTATTAAATTATTTAAAATGGAAAGAGACCCTTTTTATGATCCAAATTAAAAACAAGAAATGAGACCTTTTCAACCAGGTATTTCATGTCTCAATCTAAGTTTAGGAACTAACATTCTTTGAAAAGTTCTCATTCAAATCCTTAACATTCTATACAACTCTAATTTAATTCATCATCTTTTTCTTAACTATCATTCATACTGTTTATTTGATGGGAAAGTATTTAGAAGATGATGAAGACGAATCAGAAATCTATAATTTTGAATGCGTATTATATACATGGGGTTCAAAACATACTCCCTCAATCATATACCGTTTTTAATATTGGAGACTAGTCTGTCCCATATTCTTACATGGATCCTTCTCTCATATCATTGGAAATATGGCAGTTTAAATTTATTATGGATTCACACTTGAAATCACTCATGGATGGAGAAGAGTAGCAATATTATATATTGTTGGCGGTATTGGAGCATCTCTGTTTTCTTGCATAAGATTCTACTATGAAACATCAGTTGGAGCAAGTGGATCAATATTCTCATTATTAGCATTAGAATTGATTTATTTTATAACTCATTTTCCTGCCATTGAACCTAAAAGAATTTTTGTATTTATACTCATAGCTCCTTTGATTTTTTTATCCTTTATTGATGCACCACCATAAGTTGATATTGCTGGACATTTAGGTGGATTAGTTGTTGGATTATTAATAGGAATAGGTTATGCTTTAGCAGATTCATAGAGTCTAATGTAACAATTTGATTTAATTTAGTGTCTAAAAATGCCAACATATTTTCTATGGGCTAGTTGTTGTTCTATTTATTTACTTATTCACTATAATTTATAGTAGAAATCTTGGTGATTAAGAAATTTGCAAAGGAATGAAAATTGTTTGATATTAATAAAATGAATTTTGTATAAAATAAACTGAATTATTTCTGAGGGCCCTTAAAACATCCCATTCAATTGATCAAAATCTACATTGTTATTTTTCTACTGATGGTAGCTTAAATTTAATTTAGGAATTCTATTTCTAAGCAATTATGAAAACTTCGATGACAATGAAACAAAAAAACCCACCTATTTTGCCTACTTCAATCCAACCTTTTTTGAATCTATGCAAACCAATTCTATTCACTTTAAGATGCCCTCCAATCTTTCAACAGATTTGCAGATTAAATTGTAAAAGCTTAATGCCACAATGGACACTATTGTTTTCGAATTGAATATCAGACACATCTATCCTAGTTTGAAGGCCTTAAGAAAATAAATAAAAAAAATTGAGATACAAGTTTATCATAGTATCGTGTAATTAAGAGTAATTAGACAATTTAAGATGATTGTGTCATTTAATGATGATCACTTTACTATTGAATGTCCAATATTATTACTAGATGAAACAGCCCAAATGGAAATAATAAGAAAGTACATGGAAAATAGAATGCATTTGAACATTTTGGAGGTTGATTCAGAAGTGTCAGAATATTTGAAGGATTATAATAGTGGGGACTCAATTTAATTTATATTAAAAAGAAATAGCATAGAAATTCAATCAAACAATCAAAATAAAAAACTAATTTAGAACTCAATAGTGGATTACTCTAACATTATAATTTCGAAGAATTTCAAAGTGTGTATAATAACTATAACACTATTAACATAGAACCCAATGTACTTATACCATTCTAAATGTATGGGTTTAAAATGGCAATAACAAAGGACCCACATATAAGACCAAGAATTTTCATTTCTCAAGATTGGGATTAAGCAAGAATGGTTTTAAAATCTATAACTACTCTAAATAACAAATAAAAATTATTCCTATATTAGATGATGAGAGTAATATGGATGAATTGTAACTCTTTATGTAATTTAGATTTGATATCATATAAGAATATAATCCATAAAATGAGTAGTCCTGTGAAGAATAATAATTAAGAAAAAAAGTAAAATTGCATGTGATCGATTGAATAATAAAATAATGTACTACTAAGGCATAATATTAAATCACTTTTTCTATGTGCTCTTAACTTTTGGTTATGCTTAAGTTCCTGCTCTAAAACCATTCTTTGCTCTTCTAGCAATTGATTTCAAATATCTCATTCTTCCTGTTCCAGTTGATCTACGTCTTGCAACCTTCTCTCCCCATCCACTGTCTATAATTAATTCATTTTCATACAAAGTCTCAATCTTGCAGCTGGGAATCCACATGAAGCACATCTGTATTTTTAAATATGGAAAGTCTATCTACCACATCTCTTGCAGAAAGTATGAGTCTTTTGATGTCTTTTACCTATTGCTGGTGTTCCTCTTGCCATTTGATTTTTTAATAAAAGATTTAATTTTATGAAATAATTTTTTTATATAAAGAACACCCACACTTTTTTATTAAGAAAATCATTTATATGCCCTGGTTATATACATAAAACAATCCAAGATCATAAATTATACAATATGCTTTCTAAAAACCACTCATTTTCTTTTGATTTTTTACTTTAAACTATTTAACCATTCTTCCGATACTTTAATCTCGAGCTTTTCTTTATCAGCACATTTTTGAAAATGCTCTTCTAAACGCTACTCAAATTTTTTATATTCATTTAATTTTGCTGTATTCTTCATCTAAACAATTTATTCCATTTTTTTTGTCTCTATACTAGGTTACTCAATTTTCTCTATCACCCATGGTCTTGTCTTTGTCACTAACTCCCTTTACACTACTGCTGTCAATTAAATTAAAAATTTTAATTTTTCCTTCACCCCTGATCTAGCATAGAACTTTTTATCCAATAATTGCTACATAGAATGCAAAAAGGTCTACATTAAAGTATGAGTACATTTATTTAGGTTTCCTTCAATACTACATTTATGAATGTATGTTTAATTAACCTTGCACAGTGGATCGATTACTATACATTCTCTTTTATATAGTAAGCCTTCACCACTTGTTACAGCTCTTGATGTTTTAATTAAGTAACTTTATAAGTATTATGAATTTCTTTTATTATTGTGACATAGTCCTTTAAGTATTTTACATCAAATGGTTTAGTTATTAAAGTGTCTTTGATGTGTTATAGAATTTTCTAATTAACACACATAAAATACTTCCATATACACTTTAACAGATCTATTAACACACTCCACAAAACAAGGACACTGATCCATTTGTTCAAAGGAGTATTTGAAGTATTGCTAAAGTTCACAGTAAGTGTAATTCTCCACGAATATTAGCTATAACAATTATGGCAATTAGCATAACGACTCTATTATATCACAATTCGTTTCATCTGTTGATGGTGTATCGCACCTGAGGAATTCTTTATTTATTGCGCCTTACATATTCATTAAAATTAAAAACAAAAAAAAACAAATAATAAAATGAAGACTTAAAAATAATATATTTATAGTTGAGTATAGCTGTTTACTTCAAGTAAGTTTCCAGTTTATATATCAGAATTAAGTAAATATTTGTTATATAAAATTAATATATGATAATCTAAGATTAAGAATGAAATTGATTTAATTTTTTCTCAAAAAAGCAATAATTATATTAATTCATAGGTTTTTCACTATGATGTTCATAATAAAGTGCTTTAGATAACTAAAAATGAAGGAATAAGTCATAATTGTAGATTTTTTCATCACAAGTTTAATTCTCCTAATAATTATGGGAACTTATTTTATATAATCCGCAATACTGTTTGCTATTATATAAAACTCATCACAAGCAATAGCAATGAAATAAGAAAGAAGATCGATTTAATATTCATCAGTAGGTATTCATTAGTATTTGGAAAGAAAGTATTTTCAATGTATATAATTTTAATAATTAGCAATACTAAATACATTTCATGTTGATTTATTTTTTTAAACTATGTTGAGTAATAAATAAAAAGTTTACAACATATCAAATCAATTATTTTAAAGTTGTGTAGCTCTGAATGATATAGGAAAGTAATAAATAAAATATAATTCGAATTTGTTTTGTTATTAGAGTTTAGTCAATGATGATGGAATTACATTCCCTGATTACAATGGTTAAATTGACTTTTTCAATTAAACTACTTCCCTAATATCTTAATATTCCTTATTATTTGATGCTACATTCGACAACTAGATTTCTTTTTTGAATCTTCCAGAACCTTAACTAATGTGTTCATATCCATAGTTTTATTAATTCAAGAACTTCAACATTAGTGAAAGACCATGGTATTTTTATCGATTTATGAAGGTTTATAAACTATTAGAAGATGCATGATGAAAAACCCGATTCAAGCTACTATTATTCTCCACTCTATGTTTCTGTTTAGACTTATGAGTACTCTAGAGCATTAACTACTTCAATCCATAATTTAGAAAAATCAGTAATTGGAATGGTTAGAATTACATTGCAATTAACTGATAATAATATTGCAGAAATTCCCATTAATGTCATACTCACAGATGATAATGGAGAAGTTATTTTAAGTAGCATGGATAAAATAAAAAATGAAGCTAAGTAAAGAGTTTTCATTTAAAATGAAACCCAAACAGGCTTCAATGAATCTGATTGGAATTTAATACAAAAATATACAACTAATACATCATCATCTCCATAGTTATGTGATGGTTATGCAGACACCTTCTGTTTGTACAATAAATTGTTTAATAAATCAGTTCAAGTGAATGTTAGAGAATTCAAAAATGAACAGTATAACTTAATAGTGTATTTTTATTCCTTATTTAAGATTTGTTAATGTTACTTTTGAAGCTGAACTTACTCTCAAATTCAATGAACTAACTAATAATTTATTAAATGAAATTATAAGAAACATCTAAATTTAGATCATATGCTGTGCAGCAGTCATAATATTAACAGCAATTTTGATTCATTTGATATTTTTACCATTATATAAACTTATGGAAAATGTCATAGTTCATATTAGATGCTTAGGCAATAATTTAAATGCTGAAATATTCAAAATGATGAATAAAAGAAAGAAACCTTCCAATATTTTCTCAGATTTGACAATCAGATTTTTGACACTTCAGGATCTATTAACACGAAGTTAAACATAAAAATGTGCTCTTTGCTTATAAATAGAATCACTACATTATAGTATAAAGGCTTCTGATCTTGACTATTTTTCCATTTCATCCAAAGTACAATCAATGGGTACATCAACAAACTCTCATTAATATTTTTGCTCAACAAAAAATAGTATACAACATTTAGTAAAATATTTATTCTTATCAAGACCCATCCAAATCAACTGGAAATGATTCAGCAAACATTAATAAAATAACATCGCATGTGTCACACTACAGATTGACAATTGATTATATATAACACTAATCATATCAGTTTATTTGCATTTTACAAAGATTTTTGTTGAACATTAGATATATGTTTTTCTAGAGAGATATTATTATATGAACACATATATATATCAATAAATACAACAACAGACAGATTGATTACTTTGCTCAGGTTGAAATTTTCCTCTGGTCGTTATTGTTTTATAATCAACCATCTCATGATACTCCTATTCAATATCCTCACTTAGTTCTTCAAAAGAATTAGAAATATTTTCTTCATCGGATTGGGATCTCGCAAATTTAGTTTGAAAGGCTATCTTGTGCTATCCACCCTTAATTATCTCATTTCCAGCCCAGTCTAATCTAATAATGCCTGGTTTTTAAGAGATAGTTTTCAGAATCGGTCTCATTATTCGAGTTGTTGAAAGTTAAGAAACACTCGGATTAACTAATTCGGTTTCAGACATTTATATAAATAATTGATAGTAGAGTTTTTAATTAATTTATATAAACCCAGTTTCCAGTGTTTGTAAGATTCACACTTTATTTATGACAATTCTCGCCCAAAATATTTATTATGTAAAAATTAGAATATATTAAAATATAACAATTTTTGGTGCACTTGTTTGATTCAGATGTCTTATCTTCCAGTTGTTTTTATTTAGCAGAACCACAGCTATATCAAAATTTAATACAAGATATCCGATATTATAACTTCCTTTCATTTGCAGATTAATACTAATAAGAACATGGGAAATAATATATTCCCATTTAATAATAATAACAAAGTCTAATACTTAAAGAAAAGCCAGAGACCCCCAAAAATCCCTATTTAAACTCTAAAACCTATGCTTGGATAGGAGCCAAGAAAAAACAATAAAAATCATAAAAAAATTCTGTTAATAAAGCTAAGTTGTCTACGGTTTCAAATAAATAAGTCATTTATTAGAGTTTGCAATTTTATGGAGAATAATAGTCTAGAAATAGCCGAAATACTTCCTCTAGTAAAAAACAAAAAGAATCTTATACCCCAAAAGGGAACAATAATATTACAATAAACAACACCATCAAACTGTCAAATATTCTAAAGACTCCTAATTTCAAGTAAATTGACACCAAGTAGATTGTGAAAGAAACAACAATACCAGAATTAAATAATGGAAGAAACTCTACAGTCAAATAAAAAACATTTAGAACTCAAAGAAGTTTTTCAGAAAGCGATAATTTAGCAACTCATTAAGTTATCATCAACACAATTAATGAAATAAACTAATTAAAATAAAAACTTGACACCTCTAAATACAGTTCAAGTAGAAAAAGCGAAACAAAAGCAATAGACGACTTTCCATAAAGATTGAGTATTGTACCGCCTGCACAAATTAAAATCAATGTTTCAAAATATAAATAATGATATATCATTTTTTCTAGCCTTTTAACTTATTTGTTTCTCCTTCTAGAGTCTTTAGAAAATTAGTCGATGTTTCAACCAACTTTTTTAATATTGTTTCACTTTCCTTTATCATTCTATTGTAATCTTATAATGCTAATTCTTTATCTCGCAGTGAGCCACCCTACTACTATTACTGCATTTTAAATTAAGATAGCTCTTATTACATTTATGCAACTACTGCTCTTTCCTCCTAAACATCATTTTATAATTCATCCCTCTCCTCCTTCAATTTTAGTAGTTATGTTTTTAATTAGCTTATGGCAGTCCCATCCATTTATTTAATTAATTAAATGATCTGTTAAAATAACATGAAAAAATCGATTAGTCAATGCTTACATAAATCCTCATTTTTAAGTCAACGATAAACCATGGCTGATATTATTCAAGAAAAAAAATAAGGTGTTCGGTTTGCCACTCAATATCAATTATCTATCCCCGAATAACCAATTGCAGATCCCAATTAACTAGAGCTAATACGTATTAAGGAAAAATACAAATGGAAGTGCGAAGAATTAGATAGAACCAAACACATCATGGAAGAAGAACATAAAGTATTAGAGGAGCGCGCAAATGTAAATACTCTTATAATAAAGAAATTATCCAAAGGTGAGAAAGAACTGAGACAACTCACTGTCCAAATCAAGGAGAAGCTCAATTAACTGCAGTAATAGGAGTAGTCTTTTAAGGAAAGAGTCTCCTAGTAGGAAGAAAAACAGAAGGAAAGAGAACAGTAAATCTTAGCAAACAAGTAGTAATTAAGTGAAATGTAAAATTAAATTGAAGTTGAAAAAACAAAATTAACTCTCAGAGAAAAGGGGGTCTAGGAACAAGAACACCTCATTAAATAAAAAGTTAAAATAGCTGAATAATATGTTGAGAGACTCAAATATTCATTATTAAATACAAACTAAAAAGAAAGTATATAAAAAACAGTATTTTAGATTATTATCATTAATAAATAGAAAAATTAAATAAAGGATTACAAACTATTGTTGAACATGAGGTTTCAATAAAAAATATAGAATTTCAATTAGGATAATAAGTCTAATCATTGAAGGAGGCAGAAAAGAAACTTTTGCTCAAATTATAAAACTGCAAGATTCAAGAAGAGATATTTGATTAAAGAGATTTAAACATTTAAGCTAGTGAAGATTTAATTAATCGAAAAATAGAATGGGATAATAAGCAAAATTAAAATTCTGCTAAAATGTCCAAAATTTCCAAACTTAATTCAGAAAATTCAAGAATGGAAGTTTCACACTTTGGATTTTCTGGATTATCACAAAAATACTGATTTATTAAAGTATATCATTCTATTATTTCAAAAATTCTTTCACAATATGTGTAGATTTTAGTGTTTTCATGATGAGATAGCTCTGTGAGGTATGCAATCCCATTTTAATCTTGAAAACTTTTGATTTGATCTGGGTCTTTAGTTAGAATTATTTCTATAATTTCTAAAATCTCCAAGATTATATCTTCATCCTCCTCATTATTTCGAATCTGATAAATCAGGAATTCCATTGATTTAAGAGTCTTATTCATTGACTTTATCTCTTCATTATTTAAAGTTTTCGATATTTAAAGAAAAAATGAATAAAAGTAAATTTTCTAGTAAATCTCTTAATTCTAACCGATATGTGTGTTCTGCCATTAAAAAAGAGTGAATATTTTTGAGTTTGCTATTGCAATTAGAATATAAGGATTTTCCAAAATCAAATTTGATAATATACTGAGAACTTTATTGATTATTTTAGATTAAATCATATCTTATTCAATTTCAAAAGTAAAAGTTTCAATGATATTCTATAAATATAGGAGAATTTTCTCTTCCTATTCTTGATACTTAGGCCTATCAAAAAGTGATAAGACTCGAGTCAAGGTCAATATTTCCAATTAATATTTTTAAGATTGATTTGGTTAGAATAAAGAAATAATGAACTTTGTATCCATCAAATTTTTATCTTGTTAATAAATTTTCTAGATGAATTACAATATTCCTGCTTTATATTCCTCACTCTTAATGTGCTAAAATAAATCAATGCTTAATCTATATAATTAAATTTAATTGTAAGTTGTAATGAAGGGTTTTATTCTTGAAATATTAATAATGATCTATGCTAAATCCTCAATGAGTTCGGTTGTAACTGTTTTCATACTGTAATACATTTTTTAAGGTATTTCATAAATTAAAATAGAATCTCTACATTAATAACAATCAGCACATAAATTTAAGAAAATTAAGGAAATACTTGACTTCAACACATTAAAAGGTGTTTCTAAATAACATTATAACAGCTCAGGAAGAAACTTTAGTATAGGTTTGCAAGTACTATGGTTTGGAAGTGTAAAAGCCAATAAAATTTCTAAACATGCTTTCTAAAATTATTATAATTCATACATCTATTTTAGGGAATCCCTTATTGAATATATCAAATATTGTTTCAACATCCATAGATGGATCTTAATTTTCATTGCAATCATGCTTTGAATAAAATTCCTAAAGGTCTTTTATCCTCGAAATATTCTAAACCAATTAATCCTCTGAATTGATAAGATAACTTGCATTATGAAAGGCATCATAAAATATTTGAGAGCAATTAATCAATGTTGTAAATGGTAAATCTTCTGCTTTTAGAAGTCTTTTTTATTTAAAAATCTCCTCCCTTCTTTGATTTCTTATGCTGATTTAAAACTCCTCTCTCTTTACTTTTACCAATTACATGAATAAATAATATTAATAATATGCTTGAAGTACCTTTAAAATTAATCAGAATAATATCAAAATTAGTTAGGACTCTAATCGAGTTTTAATTAAAACTATTAATTTTTAGATATCTTTTGTGATTGCTTAGCTAATGAGAGAGTATTTTTCTTTTTTTCTATTTTATACTTGTTCTTAAAATCATTAAATATATTACTCTTATCTATTTTATATCTATTTAAGTCTTCAACTCATTATTTTATTGGAAATATAACAAAATCTAATCTAAGTTCCCTGAATAAAATTAGAATAACTATTAAAACAGTTTAGTGTTTTTATCATTCCATTAAACCTTTTTTCTTTTTTTATTTCTGCCGGCAATTTGTTTTTCAATTTTTATATTCTTAACAAGAGCTGACAAAGTTTCACCATTCGATTCTCTTTATACAATATTTTCTATTTTTGATTCTACATTATTGTATTTATTGTCATAAAACTACTCGAAATTAAGTTACTCATTTTAAATATCTGAGTCTGGATAATCAATATTCATTTATAATATTTTATATTTTTAAAGTCAACACATATCATATTACCTTATTCCTACTTCAGCTTAACAAGAAGAACATCTATGAACTTTATCCTAACAATCAGGCATCACACATGGTACCCAACAGCAACATATACTAAATTACTATATTAATACCCTGTACAAAGGAATAATAAATAAGATACTAAATATGTCCCTGCTCCTATCTCTGCTGTCACAGTAGTAATACCCTATGTCCTACAAACAGGACAAATTATTTGAATAGGATATGGAGCACCATTAGCATTATATGGGGTAGGAAGATTGGGATTACTAATTAAGTATATAATACTTTCCTATTCCTGGTGGAATTACAATCAAATTCTATCCAACTGGTGCTCCCATCTATATTTACTATTAATAAGGATTCATTGGTATTGGCTTATATGTTAAATAAGTTTACTTGACCATATGACACTTATTGTTATTATCCATATTACTATCCATAGGGTTAAGCATATGGGTTAGGAGCATTATATTAGTTTGGGATTTAGTTTTATTGTTGAGGAGGATTCTAAACCTCGAATGGTTAGGCAGTCTTTGCCCACTCAGTTTGATTTGGGTCTTATTATTACATTTTTATAATTATTCTATAAAAAAATAAAATCACTGGCAGCTGAGAACTTCGAGCGAAATATCATATCCCATATAGTTGGTGTGATCAGTAACTGAAAGATCAATTAAATTAGAGTTAGAACAACTACCATCTTCACCATTACTATCATTACATAATTTGACCCTAAGATAAATTAATTTATACTTTTTATGGATCACAAGCAAAAAATCTTCATAATATGCTTCTTGATTAACATGTTGGAATCCTTAAATCAAAGCTGGAAGATGTGGTACTGGATCTCTATTATGGGTAATTCTGTATTTAGGGCCTGGGAATAATTGTTGATTAACATATTAGAAGAAATTCTTATCTCCAACTCTAGGTGAACCAAAAGTATAGAATTTACTAACAGTAAATCCTCTCTATTATAGTATATTTATTTATTACATTAGTCAAATATACTAATGCATGGTAGGCAAGTGCTCCACCTAAACTATGACCTGTCACAGAGATTTTAGCATGTGGATACTTCTTGGTTAGCTATTTGATTGATGCTAAAACTTAATCCTATATACCCATAAATGAGTAATAGAATCCTCTAGAATGATAAATATAATAATATACCTATGAACTTAACAATTGTTTGGACAATAGGGGTAGTCAGTTTTAATAAAGTCAATATCTTCAACCCAATTTTTCAAACTCCAAGGTTCTGTTCCTCTGAAGACAAGGTAAATCTCATCAGTTTCTGGATGATAAGCACCATATCCAGCATTATCATTTGTTGCATTGATAAAGTATGTAATATCGGTGATAGGTTTAAGTTCTTTACAAGGTTTACCACAAGTCCAATTTGTTATATGTTTTTGACTACAATAACTTGCAGCTGTCAAATAAAACAAATGTTTAGCAAATGCTTCATCATATGTTGAGTATTCAACTTCATCTAGTTGATATGATAAAGCAATAAGGAGACAGATCAATACGATTTTTTTCATGACGTAATTTTATAATATGAATATATATCCTAATTAATATGTATTAGGATTTAAAGCACCTAATTATAATATAATTAATAAACAGAAATAAAGCGTAATATTAGATTATGATGTGTCATATATTAATTTATCAAATATTGTCTCCTGCTGCTACTCTTAAAGCTAATTATTCTCTCAACACTCTTAAATGTTTATTGACAAGCCCAATCAAATCAGAGACTAATTATCTATTATTGTCTCTTGCGGCTCTAGCTTATTAATAATCATATGCAGCTTATTCACATTCTTCCCATCTCTCCTTTCTGGTATCTTAATAGTATTCTAATCTTTAATTGATAGCAAAGATTGAATTTTCAGCCTATTAAATTTGATCAGATAAACTAATTATTTTATTAAAATACCTTTAAATATTAGCTTAAGTATTAGCTAAAATAGATGAAGCTGAAGCTAAATCTCTATTGACTAAAGCCTTGTGTTTATTGTATGCTTCTACTCTCCTATCTTCAGCAAATCTTTCTAAATTTGTGCTATCATCAATCTTAGCAATCAAATCACTGCATAATTATATGATCCTAAATTTTATTATTATTATAATTACTTTTCAACTGATCCTTAATCAGCAGTTGATGCTGATTTATTCATAATTGTTAATAACACTTTAAATATACTTGAATAAGCTTTAGTAAATCTATGAGTTTTCTTAATTTTATCAATTGAAATTGTAAGACTGCTACTCAATTCAGCAAGAATATTGGGATGAATTGTAATTGAAGCTTTTCCATTCTTTTTCATTTCTGCTAATGATGGCTTCTATAATCCATCCTTAATAATTGCTTAAGCTTCTCTAATGATTTTGGCTGCTTCAAAATGTTCAGCAAGTTTCAATTCATATATTTATTTTTATTCTGCTCTCTCTTCATCAAGTTCATTAATCTCCTATGTGTATTCTTCATAGATATAATATTACATTTAACTTCAGCTAACTTAGCTTTCTCTACACCTTATTGAATTGCTCTTGATGGTATAAGATTTCCTTCTAGTTTTGCTTCCAATTACAATATTGAATATTGACTATTAGCAATATCCTTATCGAATTAAGCAATATCTGAATCACATTACTCTTAATATGATTTATTTGTTGCATCATCCTCTCTTTAATCATCTTAGTAACGTGATTCTAGTTTTTCTAGAACACTAATCAAATGATCTAAACTATCTGATGTTTCCATCTCCAATTAGAGTGTATGAATAATGAATCTACCAAATTAGCTTTACTCTAATTGTGTAAGTTTTGCAATAACTTCTGCTTCCTCAGAAAGAGTCCCTGAACTTAAACCAAAAATCAAGGCACAAATGAAAAGTGTTTTTATCATTATAAAACGGATTATAATTAGTATTCACTAAATTCGCTTTTCAACAGCTCTTATGGATCATCGTATTCCGAAAATCGATTCATTCTCAATTATTACATATTCAATTCTCTAACATCCTTCACACCCTTAAATTACATTAAATATTAGAGTAACGATTTTAATTCCTAAATATACCATAAAAATACTTCATCTGATTTATTATCTATATATGGAATTATTGGAACACCATTCTAAATCTAATACAAATATGAATGTGGTGCATTGTCAATTAATAACATATCACTCAACTTTCGAGTTGTAAATATCCTCAAATCCTTAATAAAATGTCCATCATCTGTTTATATACAATGTTCCCTATAAAATCTATGACTTATCCATTTCTTCTATGGATCCAAATAATCAATCACTGCATTTGCATAATGTGATTATGATGCTGTAAATACTATTAACTCAAAATTTCGACTCAAAGTTTGAAGTAAATGAGAAGTATATGGTCTAATGTTTAAGGAAGCCTTTGAATAATTCAATCTTTTACTTCCATCTTTTCACCTTCATGGCTTATATTCAGGAGCACATCCCCTGGAATAAAACTATTTGAATTGCAATGAACAAGTGTTTCATCTAAATCGAATAACAATGTTTTCTTGTCTGTTGCTGGCAACATTATTGCCTTCTTTGCTGGAGGTAATTTCAACTTTTTTGCAATAATTATCCCCTAACTATAATTTCATAAACTACCTGCATATTATGGATTAAGTGTTCTTTTGCAGAATTAGGCCCTTTCATTTTAAATGCCTTAATTACTGATGTTATATAATAGAGTTTTGGTGGAGGATTTCTTGTCTCCTACACTTAAACTTACTTCTCTGGTGATTATTACTTTACAGTACGCTATGTAACTGCTGCATCCAAATATGATGATGGAATACTGCTTTACTTATATATATTAAAATCTGCCTCTTTTGGAGTTGGTGTTGTTAATGTTTAAAAACCACGATTTGGATTAACTGATGCTGTTCTTGGTAAATTTAATGAACTCTAAACAGACTACTACTATGGCTATTAATTGTATCTCTCTTAGCTTATTTACTTATTCTACACTGGTGTTAATGACATCTAAGGTGTTTAAGTCTTTCTTCTCTATTCTAATTATTCCATCCTACATTCCATGTATGTTTTAGATGACTAGAACCTCGATGCATCAGTATATATGGCAACTTTCTCTGTAGGTGGTAATTACTTCTCTGATTTTATGACATCCCTCTTAAAGAAGAAATCCTAAGTTGGAGTATCTGAATGAACTCTTGCCGAAGAGTTCTCCTTATTTTCTTTTGCCTTTATTCCCAGTGGAGCCTTGCCCTTAAATTCACAATTTGAAGGTTTTCTGGCCAGATTCAAAAATGATTTTTGTTCCAAAGAGTCCGTTAAAGATATTTCCCTATATGAGCTGTCCTTGCGTAGCATTTGAAATAACAAAAACTCGTTAATAATTAATTATTAATAAAATAATTCTTTAATTATGAGAGTAAATCAACCTGTTGGAATAGTAGAAATGACTAATATTGCCATCATCAAATATCGCACCAGTACTAATTAAAAGTTTGAAATTGCATGCTATAAAAACAAAGCCATCAATTGGAGAAACGGAGTAGAGAAAGATCTAAGGTATTGAAAACTTAAATTTAGTGAAGTACTCCAAGTTTATGAAATATTTACTAATGCAACCAAAGGAGATGTTGCATCATCAAAAGAACTCTTACATCGTTTCCAAACAACTGAAAAAGATGAAATCATTAAGATCATTCTAGAAAAAGGTGATCTTTAAGTGGGAGAAAAGGAAAGGGAGGTCCAATTGGAGCATTATTACAAGGATATTGTGAAATTCATACAAGAAAAGTGTATTCATGCAATATCAGGGAAACCTCTTACACAATAATCAATTGAATATGCTATTT
Source organism: Paramecium caudatum (assembly GCA_000715435.1). Taxonomy (NCBI): domain Eukaryota; phylum Ciliophora; class Oligohymenophorea; order Peniculida; family Parameciidae; genus Paramecium; species Paramecium caudatum. The sequence goes on from JMSD01000037.1 coordinate 42,493, forward strand.
CTAAAATATAATTCGTGGTGCAACTGACAAATCAATAAAATAATAAGCCCTATTATGTTTAAAGAAACTTAAGGAGAGTTTTTACATCAAAAGAGCTCCCATGAAAATATCAATTGCATTCCCTGAAGATTAAAGGGAACAAGTGGTTTAAATTTTAGAAGAATTAAATCTCAAGGATTATACTCAATTGAACAATAAAATTATTCTAATCATAGATCCACAGCTCTTTAGAGTTCTGTCCACTAAAACCAATGAAAAAGGACTTAAATGTTTAATTGAAGTTGTTGAAGCTGTTATCAAATCATAAATTGAAGGTATTGAAAATTTAGGGACTGTTGAGTTAGAATAAAGATTAGAGAAACTTTAAATATCAGATTCTGAAAGTTCAGATGATGAAAAACATAAACAATAAAAACCTAAAAATTAGAAAAAGACCAGATAAGTTAACAAACACATTAAATAATAACAATAAATTCAATAAAAATAAGTTGAAGAAGCTTAACAACAATAATTTCAATAAGTTTAACAATAATAAAAGAAAGAAAATGCCAAAGGAGATATGAGTAAGTAATTTAAATGTACATCATGTTTAACATCTTTCGATACTAATTAAGAATTCAAATAACATTACAAAACAGACTGGCATATTCACAATATTAAATTAAAATCAACTGGAAAAGTGTGCCTATCATATGAAGAGTTTTTAGATTATCAAATACAATAAGAAATGTCAAAATGAATAAATCATTTCTTTAAGATGTTTTTAAAAATATTTTTTTATACTTTCTTTGTTTCTTGCTTTTCATCTGATTTCTTCTCATCTGATTACTTTTATTGATCAGATTTTGCCTTTTCATCTGTTGACTTTTCTGTTGTCTAATCAACCGGTTTCTCACCTTCTGGATTTATGACTAGAGTTTAAGCTTGCTTAAATTAAGATGGTTTAGGTAAAATTTAACTTTCAACAAATTGATTCTCCTATTGATCTGGTTATTCTGAATCAGAATTAGCAACAGGAAGAGTAGCCTCTCCACCTTTATCCGCTTTTGGAGTATCTATTTGTTATTTAGTAATCTGAAATAACTTATTTGTTAAAGGATTTTAAAAAAAGCTTTTAGATGAAGTCTATCTTTATTGTTCTTTTATTCTGCTCAGGTTTTCCTTGCTATCAATCTCTCCTGCTTCTCCTATGTCAAATCCTAATTGTAATAGTTCCTGTCTTATAAAAGTCATACTCTGAATGTTTTCTTCCAACTATGCTTCCAATGAACAAATATAAACCATTTACTTATAATCTTCTCCTTTGCTATCTGAAAACAATATATTCCTAATTTATTCTCTTTTCTTAGTAAAAAATACTGTAAACTTGTCTAATTAATCAATAGATTATCTGAAGTAATTAATATAAGTTAATTTTAATGAGAATTCAATTAATTTTCTCTTTGGATCAGTGTTAAGTCTTTATAAAATATCAAATTCTCCCTTATTATTAGAGTCTATATATGCTTATAAGAGTTCATGACAGGCTACATCAAGTGGTTTTCTAATTTCTTTCTCATCTTTTATTTCCTTGGCACATTCTTCAGCCCATGCCTTCATTGCAGTAAGATTTGTTTAATTCCTTATATTATCTTTAATAGCAGTATACACTTTTAATGGTTAAAATTATTTAATAATCTACATTAAATATTAATCTGATCCAATTTTAATTAATTTCTCCTTAAAAGTTATCATTTATATCGAAAGCATCACAAACTCTTAAGGTGTCAATGAAAGAGGAGGAGTTTTGATATTTTGAGCTTCCTCATTTTATTATTCCTTACTCAACAAATAACCTCTCAATGTGATTGCAAAAAACATATTCATGATTATGAACCTAACTGTTATAGTATAAGGTATTATCATTAAATAAAATTCAAGAGTTCTATCATCTAAACGTATTATTGAAATATCATTAATTGTTTGAATATAATCTAACATTTATACTATTGTTCCAAAAAATGTTGAAAATTATCCAACATCAGTTCCCAACACTAAATGACCCATTGAAGAGAAAGCTACTATTATCCCAAATAATATTATCAAAATAAATGGCAAATGATATAAAGTATATTTAATTGAATTAGTCATTACTTAAAAGTTTTTATTATGTGAGACTAAATACAAGATTTCCAAACACAATACTAGTATTGCACATGATCCAAATGCACCTATATATTTACTATTCTAACCAATATTCTACACATAAGTAAAGAATGTAAAATCATCTGTCTCAACTGGTTTAGTAAATAAAGTAGAAGGTAATAAATCGTTAATTGGTGTATCAAATATTGTTGATACTTATATTAAAGCATTAGCTTAAAAGAAATAATATAATATTAGAGTAATTTAAGCACCCAATAATGTTAAAAACAATAAATTCAATAATTATGAAATATCCATGAGAAATAGAGATTTTCGTATAAATTCAGGCATATGCCTCTCCCTCATATAAAGCTATGATTTACTTAAGGATAACAGTATGTATGTACTATACCATCTATCATAAGAAAAGTTCTTATGAAGCATAGTCTTAATTGTGATATATAAGTAATAGCAGAGTGCAATAATTAAAGATACTGATAAAATTAGAATACTTATTTCACTAATATTCTACAAAGAATTCTTCTTAATAGCTAAAGTATCAATTTAATTATTTGATAACACTCCACACTAATTAATTGTAAACCAAAGTTTAATCTAAGCTAATCCTCTTGCATTAAAAGGATTAAAAATTACAAACTCTATTGCAAGAGAACTAACTGTATCCATAAATGATATTCTCCGTAAATTAGAAATTAATGGACTTAATGTTTTAGGCTCAAGAATCATTACCAATCCACCATTACCATCTATACCATTTGAACTATCATAATCAATTTATAAAGTCCCTATTTATGTGTCGTTGTATATAAAGTTTTCGTAATTCTCATTTTCAGAATTTAAATGATCATCTGGAGAATCTAAAAATAAAAGCTTAGTTTAAGGGGCTATATCTTTAAACAATGATTAAGTATTATTAGTTAATATAGACCTTCTCATTGTAACTCTAATCACATTGTTAACAACAAAATTAAATGTATTCAATGATGAACCTTTAATTAGATTATCAAAAGAATAATCCTTTTTTTGATAATCCAATACTGATGTTACATTATTATTATCAGATAGTTCAACACCCTATAAAAGTTACAATTCCTTTGCTCCAAGTAAATTATCCTCAAATAAATCAGGAAATCCATTAATTAACCAATCAGTCATATCTTCTAATGTCATTAAATCTTTAAATTATTTAGCTGCATTAGATCTATCATAAAATATTTTTCTCTAAATTGAATCTCTTTATTAAAATGCTTCCCCTGGACTATAAAATTCTTACAGCAAGATAAAGTTTAAAGATAGAATACCAATTAATAATACTGTTTTCCATATTAATTTTATGAGTTCCATTTTTTATTTACTCAAAATTCTCTCTTTTTCTTCTTCCACCAAAAACTTCTAATTACTATCATCATCAACTGATTAATTAATAAGATTGGCAAAATCTACATTAAAATCAATAGTTTATGCATTTTCTTTAAACTCTCTCTCATTGATTACATATTACAATTCTTTATTCTCCATATATTCATCAAATTTTGATGGTTGTAATTTAAAAGTAAACCAAAATCTCATTACAAAATACTCTGCTATTCCATATATTTGCCAAAATGGATGCAAATATTTAACTGCTTCATCATGCTACTTTGATGTACCTTTCTTATTTTTTTCACTTTCTGATTTTTTCTAAAATTCATTATATTCTGATTTTACAAATACAAAAAACATATTACAAAGAATAATAATAACTATAACATAGTAAATTAATGTCATTATAAAAGTAATTGCTTCATTGTATTTAAAGAATATCTAAAATTAATCATTTTAAGCAAACATAAAACACAATATATAATTTAGTGAACGTCCAATAGTAGATGTCTAATAAGCCTAACTTCCATATTCAAAATAAAAAAATAATGCAAATGATACTAATATTGCAGCCAATAACACCAAATAGAATATCATATATTCAATTACACTTAAAATGATTTCCAAATAAGACATCAATCTGGAAAATATATTAATGAAATATTTTAACAATTTAATCCACATTATAAGAAGAGCCACTCCACATAGTCTTCTATAAAATCTTAATGCGTCTGCCTATTGAGCAAATTCATTATTAATTTCATAACCTCCTTCATCATTAAATATATCCTAATATTATTTTCCAACAATAATAGAATCTAAAGAATTTGAATATGGATTTGATGAAATAGCACCAATATATTAGGCTGCTGATATACCCAATAAAACCAAAATAAACACATCAATGGCACTCCAAATATCAGTTATATGATTTATAACTACATTTATTAAGATTTTTGTTTTTCTTTATGCTTCTTCAGCTAATTGATTTCCTGATTTACTATCCTTTTCCCCTTTAACAGATAATTATTAGACTTCTCCATCATCATTTTACATAACAGCTCCTCTTTTTTTAGAATCTTTTGTTGGTTTCTTTCTTGATTCTTTCTTTTTTGCTGCCGCTTACTTAACTTCATCATCTTTTAATGCCACTTATATTTTAAAATAAATCTTATAACCTTCCATGTATAAGTAATTTATGTAAATAAGTGCAAATATTATTTCAAATACCATTCTTGTATAATCTGTTAAATTATCATAAAATGATAATCTAAAAGTATCATATTAAATGGTACTTACAGCTTAACCTGCTGCACTAAATTATAAATTTATTCTTACAACACACTATTATAAATAATAACATTACAATCATCTATAAATTTGGACTATAATAAGATGCAATAGCTCTTAAACTCTTAACTTAAGATGTCAAATATCCTGTATTAATCAACTATAATGAATCAAGTGTAATTCCACTCACATCATCTAATGCAGATATATTCAAGAATACAGGATAAGGGGGAAATCTTACAATATATGGATAAGCATATTATTATTAATATCCTTATAATGTCTTTATTTCAGTTAAATCTTTATCCCAAACATTCACCAATGTATCAATTTTTGCATAAGATGTTTAAATTTCAAGAAATGTTATTGGTATTAATCTATCATACATTTATGTTGTATTCTAATTCAAACTATATCCATGATAGAGTTATTTATCAACCCAATTAAGAAGTGAAAACCTTGTCACATTATCAAAAGTAAATATATTTTAAATTCCTGAAAATAATGAACTTTACACTGACGAATTCATTGTTGCTTAATTATCCATTTACATCTACATCAATACTGAAACCATTAAACAAACTAAGTATACTGTAAAACGTCCTATTTCCACTTTTGTTATAATCACATTTTATGGAGCAGGAGTACTCATATTTATATAAAATTATAATCAATACTACTATCATCCTAATCAACCCATTCAATTCTCTTTCCATTCTTCCACTTTCCCTCTCTCCCTACTCCCTACTTATTATAATATGTCCCCAAACCCTCTTATACACCATTTATCCATGATCCTATATATTTTTTACCTTTCCATTTAAATGTCCCTTAACCATGCTATTTTCCATCCAAAAATTCACCCTCATATATTTAATCCTCCCATTTCATAACTCCATAACCATTCATTTTTCCATCTTTCCATTCACCTGTGTATGTCTTCTTTCCTTTCCAAGTAAAGGTTCCTTTCTAATTTACTACATAAATCTAGTACCTTAGCCATTAAACACACCATTTCTAAATTATCCCTCATACTCAGTAAATTAATCAATTTTCAACTTTCCTTACCCCTATTTCACACCTTTCACAAACTCCCCTTCGTATACTTCATCTTAGTATTAGTAATGTATTACTTTTTAAATTGATTTCTGTTCCAAAACCATGCTATTTATCCTCCAACCATTATCCCTCATAATAAAGCCCGTCATGACTGATATACTTCCCAAATCCACTTGCCTTATCCTCTAACCATTCACCATCATATACACTTCCTTCAAAGTTAACTAACTTTCCCTTTCCATCTGCCATATCATTCAAAAAATCACCTTCATAATATGAGCCTACATATATTCAATCATACCATCTGGCCAAGTTTATTTACCCTTCCCTGTTCTTATACCATTTACTAAATCTCCTTCATATATTGCACCTGTTTCTAACACCAATCTCCTGCTACTATTATTATCACATTAATGGATTAGAAGGTCTTGTGAGACTGCCTATCTTATTGTTTCTGTAACTATTGCTGATTCCTACACTGTTATCTTATCAGATTAACAGACTCCAGAACATGCTCCCATAATTAATTTAATAATGTTCTCAATGGTAGAAGTCAGGCAAATAAGATCTAAAACAGATTTAGATGTACTTGTCTCCAAAATCAGAGAGGTCATCACAGCTGGAGAAGTTGTCACTGTATCATGGAAAAAAACCTAGTTCGATGTATTTTATGAAACGTTCGATGAAAATAAAAATATTGCCAATCCCACACAATACTCAACTTTAGAAAAGCTTCTCAATGCAACCCCTCAATACAAAGATTTACATTCAAAAATGTATTTATAATTCTTATGTAGCCTCATCACTCTAGTAAAATATAACATAGACCAAAATAATTTTACAATTGCTATAAATTACATCAAATAACTCTAAATCATGGATCTACAATACCCAGATCGTCATCATTATTTAGATATTTTAAAAACCCTCAAAAATATGACTACTTAATTATAAGGGCAAAATTTACAAGATATCATTAAATTGCTCCAGGCCGAAAATTTAATGTCAAAAAAGGATCTCTTAGAATTTTATGAAAATCTCAGCCCAGAGGAACGTAATGTTTGGTATAAAGAATAAATACTCATATATGATAAACATAATTTAAAAATTGCATATGAGGTTTTTTAACACTACAAACATGATCACAGAATGGCTTAAAAATATTACTGTATTGGATCAAAAACTAACCAACAACATGACATGCAATATATGACTGAAACATTTGTTACTCTTGTTAGAGAATTCGAAACTCGGTAACAAGAAATTGAAAACTTACAACAACAAATCGATTCCAATAAATCTTCAGGAACTATCAACCTACCTGATCAGATACTCCTTTGTCAATAACTACTTGAATTAAAAAAGCAAAATAATAGCCCTGTATTAGATACAGTTAAATATTACATCTACTTATCTCAATTACATAAATAAGAAAACAAAATCGATGTAGCTATCAAATGTATCGAAGAAGCTCTAAAAATCATTAAAGTTGAGAAACTTGTTAATTATCATCCTAAACTTCTATATGAAGAATCTGTATGTTATGATAATTTAGGAGAATATTATAAATAAGAAAATAAACTTGTTGAATCACTACAAGCTTTTACTGATTCCCTAGAATTAAAAGAAGAATCAAAGGAACAAAACTCTAAATAACTACTCTTCACCAAAATGCAATTAGCAGGTACCTACTCTAAATTAAAGAATTTCGATAAATCTCTTGAAATTTTCTTTAAAGTCTTGAAAACCTAACAAAAGGTAATGATTTCCATAAAATCAAGCTCAACTGTGAAAGCCACATAATCGGTTCCACTTAAAATAATATTGCCTCGATTTTGCTTGCCTAAGGGTAGTTTTAAAAAGCCCAACAATATGCAGATATAGCACTTCAAAATTTAGCCAAAAAATATCAGGATACTGATGAAATTATGAAAAAAGTTAGAAGCTTAAAAGAAAGAATAGACCAGAAGTTAGCATCCCAAAAAATATGATTTTTTAATTACTCCTTGTAAAATTAATTAAGCAACAAATATAACAACAATCATTATATCTAATTAGATCATTTTTATAAATTAATTTAAGCAATTATGAAATATTACAAGACACAAGTTTCTTATTTCGTTTAAGGAGTACTCATATTGGAGTAATTTATTTGGGGATTTCCTAAACTGATCTCTACTATTTTAGGAATTGTAAATGAATTACAAACCATTTCATATTTATACAAATAAGGTGATGAGAATTCCAATATCCTTACTTTTGAAATAGATATCATCACAAAAATAACAAGACCTTTTAATTTAATTCCCTACTACTTTTGCTACTTTAATTTTGGTTTTTCAATCATATTTATTGGGCTTTGCCTTCTCTTCCTCAAATACATCAAGGACAGATAAGAAGACATTTTTAACGGCCTATAATTTGCATACAACAATAGTTTCATGATTAGAGTTTTACTCATTTTCATTAACATTACAATCAATTTCATAGTTTATGGTTTTGGAGTATTTGTTATTGAATTTGATTTATTTACAATTATTCATAATTAAGGAAATTATTTAATTGTTGCTACTAACATCCTATCAATTTTAATTTACACATACTTAGTATACTTATTCCTTGAAATGTTCATTTATAATTGGGCCCTTGATTTTTCAAAAGAACATATGGTCATCAATGAATCCTTATTAATTTAATTTAGGATGATGTGCAAATTTTTTTAGATTCTCATATCTGTTTTTTTCAAGTAAGGACAGAGTTACCAACTTCTACAATTAACATTAATTATCATGACTTCGGGGGTTCAAATATTACTAATGCAAAAATTTAAAGTGTATCTATATGGCAAATATTATTTTTTCATATTAGCACTGAACTGCTTTTATTTAATTATTGCTATTCAATACTTTCTAATCATTCTCCTGGAAACCACTAATTTCTAATATTTATGGATTATTTTAGCTATTCTACCCTTCCAATACTTCAAATACACTACTGAAAGACACACTTAAACAACTTTCCTCGATATTAAAAATTCCAGTATTGAAGTTTGCAATTTCATACTATTCACGATTATACAAAGTTAACAATAAAATAAAAATGTTTTTTTCTAATAACAATTACTTTATTTAATATATCTTGAAAATCATAAAAAAAACTGTTTAGACTCAATTTGTATTTGTAGAGAACAATAGTTGAAGAAACTACCTATAGCTGTTCATAATTTGTTTTTCAGTGATTTGTAAAAAGTCTTTGAACACCAAATAAATAATATGTCTTTTTAATGTTCATAAGATCAAATTATTTTTGGCTACTTATAATTATTATTCTTTCGAAAAAAACATTTAATCGTCTATTAATTAATATAAGTTGTTTTCACAAAACTTCGAACTTATCAAAGTTATAATACTAGTGAAAAACGCAATCAGAAAGATTATTTCATCAATAAAAATGCCTTCAGGATTAAATCATTACATAGATTTATTATATTAAAAGTTGCCCAAAGTCTTGTTAAAGTCGATATTCAATAGCTTTTATTCAATTAAAAATAGGCATCCAAAACTAACTCACAATAAATCCATCAAAAAATTACTGAAATGGTTCAATATTAGCACATCGCACTTATTATAAAAAGAAAGCTATTGAAAATCATATAATTGAAAATTAACTTTTTAGACAAAATTAACACTTCCATTGATGCAAGTAAACTTAGTGAGCTTGCCTTCAAATCTATCAGAGCAATTAATGATGGCTAGTTATACTTTCAAAGTTTGCTTAGAAAAATTTAAGGTAATTAAATTATTATATGAAGACAAAAAATTTTCAAGAATCCTCATGTTTTATTAAGTTGAAATTCTTCAAGATATCATCGGAGCACTTTCACTGATCATTTCAGACAACATGAGCAAACATTTTGAATTACTACAAGAATTTCAGAGAGAATTCTCCTCTATGATTGTCAATATCAGTGACTGTGAGCATGTTGAAATATTAAATTATACTTTCAACAATTCTGATTCATTAGGGAAATTGTAATTCAATACCTTTGAAAATTTAATCCCAGATTTCATTTTAAAATATCACTCACGATTAATAGAAGGATTTATCTCTGGAGAATAAAACAAATATTACTTATCAACTAATAACTCCTTCATAACAATTAACTCTATTTTAGTTAATCGAATTGACTTAGTCATGGATGTCACATCAATAAGTATGAGTAAACTTGAAACAACATTATTAATGTCCAAAAAATATTAGAATAGCTTTAGTATTTTCTTTGATGATAAAATGTGCATGTAAAATATTGAAGAACAATTATTTTGTGAGATATTCAATATTGACTTTCAATTTGCCTCATAATTTATAGGATTACATATTTCTAATTTGCTACCATCCATTAAAGATTATTAGAACTTTTCATCTAATATTCTTTATTTCATTGACTTTAATAGAGTTTATGAAAATTATACTCAATCAGCAAAATTTTCAAGCAATAAAATCCTTCTCGATAACAAAGATCTATCGAAATATTGGAAAAACAATAGCTATTTAATTTAGTATTCTTGCGAAATTCATATCTATGAACGCTCTCCATAAAATATTTTTAAATATTATGAAGTCATCCTCACCAATCCAAAAAAATTATCCAAGAATCATGAAATTGTAATTTAATAAAGTACTATGATTTAAAGGGATTCATTATTTAATGAATCTGTATCCATAGATCTGCCATAAGAAAATGATTTCATTGAAGCACTGGAAACCGTTTAGCAATAGCATTAGTTACTTAAATCAGATAGAGATGTTACTATCTAAGATAAACTTCTCTCACCAGTTTCCCCAAACAAAAGTAAAGAAAGTGCTCGAAATAGTAGTCAGCATATTAATATTGAGAAACCCTAATTAGAAAAAGAAAAGGAGATAAGCTCACAAGCAACATCTGTTTCAGCTATTCAAAAATCCCAATTCTTCCAACAGTTTACTTTCGTTAATAAAATACTAACAACATTAAAACCACCAGCGAATCTTTTAAAAATACAACTAGTTATTTTTCTATTTCTAATTACATTAGTAATTGGAATCAGTTTTGTAATATTTCTCTTTAATCTAGATTCTAGACGAAATTGATTAATTTCATTATTTTTCCTATGATTTTTAGCTATTAGGAATCAAAAAAGATGTTTTTTACCCTATTTTAGCATTTCAATTAGTTCGATATACAATATTGAACTATAAGACAGAACTTGCCCTCTCAATTATTAATAAACCGACCTACGAAGATCATGTTTCATATGCATACTAACATTTATACACCAGTTACGATCAACTTAAAGCTAATATTAATAAAATTATAAATTAATAAAGCTTTGCTAGCCTCTATTCAGTAGATTATTTGAATCTATTATTTCTTGAATATGATGATGAAGGGGAGGAGAGAAAATTAGATTTAAGAACCACTTTAGTCACTCTCCTAAATTATCAATATGAAATTCAATAAGCCTATATAATTAATGGTAAGGCTGATTATAAAAGTCCCTATTTCTATTATTCCAATAAAAATTACGATGATCTCTTAAGTACATTCTCCACAGCCAATCTACTGATATTAAATTAATCTTTAAATCGCTCATCAGATTCATATAAGATTATTTTTGCAATCATCCTTACAACATCCCTTATTTTAGTCATCCTCTAATCTTTGATGACATTTTACAGTTGCCAACTCTAGTCACTAATTAATTAATTTACTTATTTAATTTTGAATTAAAATCAAACCTGTATCAATCTAGAAATCTCGAGAATAAAATAATTAGCTGATATAATTGAAAACTAATTTGAAAAAATAGAAAATTATAGTATTAATATTATTGAGAGAGATCTTGCTTTCAAAAATATTGAAAAAAAGACTCGAAGCAAAAAGTCAGAATCCCCTAAAAAAATCACAATGTAATATAAATAACTCATACTAAAAAATTTAAACTGTGTAATCATATTACTGGTCATGATTATTTTGGCAGTTTAAATTAATAATTATTACTTTTAATTACAAAATACTGCTAAATTTTACAAAACCCTCTCAGATATTAATATTGATATTTTGATTTTATATTCATCAAGAGAAGTTCTGTATCATAAGAGCATTTATCCTTTTTTAAATTAAACTGATTTTGATTATTATAAAATAATAGCACAAAATAGTTTAGCTGAAATTGAATAGCATGTGGATATCCTATCCTCAAATTTAAATTAAGATTATGTCATGGATAATCAATTCTAATTAATGATAAATGAATTTAATTCAGGAGACTTATGCATTAAATTAATTGTATTTAATATTGGTTATATAGTAGGAAATTGATTCTACCAATGATATTTGTGACTTGGTTTTGAATGGGTTACTTAAATAAGGATTTTAGGCCTCCCTAGTTTATTTGAAAAATTAAATATCAGTTGAAATGGAATAAACTAAATTTGAGAATAGAATATCTTATCCTATCCGTGAATTAGAAGGTGTGATAATGCTGAGTTAAAGTTTAAAAATCTTAAATGAAAACTATTATGAGTTTTTATGTACTCATAACACAAACATGGAAGCCATGTTAAATGTAAAAAATAATATCAAATTTTAGATTATACTTGTTTCTAGTTTAGTTTTTTCCCTGTCTTTTGGGGGCTACTTGCTAATTTATATAAGAAAAATAGAGAAATCACACTACATCTCAGCCATAAAATTTATCTACTTAATCCCATTATCAACTATATTATATGATGAAAACTTTATTAGAAATACAAAAAGTATATTAATAACAAATGATTTAATGTGAATAATAAATGTGTAACTCAATATAAAAAATCATTTTTTCTATCTTTATGCTTTTCTTTTTTCCTTCAATATCTTAAGTCGATCCAATTCTGATTATATATCTATTTTTTCTCCTAATCTGTTAAGTTCTTCCAAAATCATTTTTTTCAACTAATCAGATGTGACTGTATCATCATTTTCAAATGAAAAATCAGCTTATCCTGTAAAAGGTGCTTCTTCATTCTTTTCTCTAATCTCCTTAAAATATGGATGATTGAGAGCCTAGGTAAAATATTTCATACCTCCTAAGCAGTAATCCTCTTATGTGGATTAATGACCAACATTTAATCTAATAAATCTAGAGCTAGAGGATTGCTATATTTTATGTATTTTGAAATAGATTATGGTGGTAGAGCAGACAATGAATTCACGAATTCCATTGCGTTTTTGTTTTTTATAAATTGCTCTAAATCTTCTTAAGTTGGCTTTCCTAGAGTTTCAAAAATTAGTTTAACCATTTATACATAAGTTTTCCCCTTAAATAACACCTACATTATTAGATATTTTACTTTTCCTTCATCAAGCATCTCTGCAAAAGTACATCCTAAAGACCATATATCGATAGGAAATGAATATTATTATGAAGAAACCATGATTTCTGGAGCCCTATAATATCCTAATGATCATTTAAACTAATACTTGTTACAACATATTCAGTAAAGTTTTACGATTTTCTATTATCCTCTTCCTCATATTCCTCTATCTACCTTGATAGTCCAAAATCACATAAACTTATAGAACAATCATCCTTTGCCAATATATTTGATGGTTTTATATCTCGATGGATGATTTGTGCTGAGTGTAAATAAGCTACAGCCTTTGTTAATTAATACCTAGATAGAAGACACATTACATTATGTATTAAATATGATCATCTGTTAAGTCCTTTGGATTTTTAAGAACTCGATGAAGATCAGCTTAGTAATATTCCTACACCAAATAAACAGTTCCAAAATAATCGCTCTCCTATGAAATACTATCGTATATTGCCCCCTTAATTGCAACAATGTTAGGATGAGCCATCGCCCTCAAGATTCTAATCTCTCGAAGCATCCTTTTGCAATCTATGATATCCTCAAGTGGATTCAACTTTTTGATAGCTACTTTCTAATTCAATTATGTGTCCAATGCCAACAACACTGTACCATATGATCCTGCTCCCAACAATTTCAACCCATGGTATCTACTATATATAGTAAATGGTATGTCATTGTAATTTTTTGTGACTAGTTACTAATTTTATGTATTTTATGAAATATGTTTCATTTTTTAATGAATTAATATTTACAATTAGCTTAAATAGTTCTATAAACTGATATAACCCTAAACTTATTTTGAAACTGTAATTAATTAAATATTACTACAGTTTTTTCGCTTATCAGAGTTATTTATTTACTCATAACCAATTTTGATAGGTAAGCAAGCAATATATAAGAAATTTATATAAATTAATTAACTGCTAATGAGTGAAACCAGCCTTGTCTCATATTCCGAGAGAGAATTAGAATCCTCTCTCAAGGATTTATTGGAAAGAATGCTCATATAAATGGAAAAATATATAGAAACTAAGAATGATTTGAATGAAGTCGAGCATGAACTTAAAGATTACGAAAATTTACCTTCCCTAGTCAATATCATAAAAGTTATTTTCACTAATCTCATGCTGAAGATTGAGAAAAAAGTACAGTAAGTAATATAATTCACCCTAGAAAATTGGAAAAGTCAATGGACCCAAATACATCTATCAGGAGTATCAGAACAGAAGATGAATATGAAAAACTTGAATAAACAGTTATCAAATATGAAGGAGAAATCAGAAATCATATCAGAGTACTCTTTCCATATATACATTAGTTAGAATAGCAATTGAAATTATATGCCGAATCGATCTAAACAAAACTTGATGAAAGTGAAGCCACAAGAAATGAACTCCTAGAAACTACTAAAAAAATTATCAATGTAAGTAATCCATTTAATTAGAACTTAAAAAGAGAGAATTAAATGTATTATGAAGAAAATACAAAACTTTTAACCGATGTTACGCAATGTAAACTCAAACTTGAATAATTTGAAATCGATTAATAAAAGAGAACCATCGAATGTGAACAAGTAGATTATGAAATACAATAATTGACAAAAAATGCTTAATAAATTAAAGGTTTAGTATCCAGGAAACCAGGTAGTAAGGAAACCAATAAAACTAATTCGTATTCTGAACATAAGTTAAGCAGCCAACTGCAAGATTCAACTGATTATCCAACTTAATCACAAGGATCCTTAAAATAAAATTATTTCAATATACTCTAATATGGATAATAGATCACCTCCCTCTAATTAAATTAATAATAAGAATACTCAAAATAATTTGGAGCCAAACATAACTCAATCTCAACAATTAAAGACATTTTACAATAAGCTGCAATCAGAGATAAGAAAGGCAATCTAATTAGCTATAATGCATCTAAAAATAGTTCTTAAAATACTAGTGTACTTTAAAAACCAACTAAAGGTAAGAGCGAATTGTATAAGATAGAATAATTATAAACTCAAACAAGAAGTAGAAGTGGAAGTGCTCGACGGAATATTGGGATTGGTTAAAAATAAAAAACATCAATTCATCAATGAATTTAGTTATTTTTTTGCATAATATATTTATTTATGATTAAAGCAATTGCCCAAAACTACTTTAAAACATTATCAGAAAATATTGTCTATGGATTTGCTACTAAAATGCAAGCCAGTTCAACTTAAAAGACAAAGGATTCTGCAGGAAGAAGATTAGGTGTAAAGAAATTGGAGGAGAGGAAGTCTTTCCTAATGACATCTTAATCAGGTAAAGAGGTTTTAGATGGAAGCCAGGAAAGAATACATCAGTAGGAAGAGATCATACTATACACTCTAAAGTCGAAGTAATTATTGTAATAAGTTTAGGGAATTACACATTTTAGAAGAGATCCGTATAAATTTAAAAAGACCTTCTTTGTTGATGTCATTCCAAGAGAAAATCCCAATAGAACTCACTATCCACCTCCACCTTACTGCTATCATCCTGAATTATTTCCAGAATTAGCCAAAAATAATCCTCAACCATTAAAATTGACAAAGAAGAGACAAGAATAAGTTTAAGTAGAAATCAAAGAGCCTTGCTATAAAATTTCGGCAAAACAAATTAACCCAATAGTAATCCCTGAAGATTACAAGCCTGAGTTTTATGTACAGGCAAGGAATAACCGAGATTGGACTGTATAAGTATGAAATAATATTAATTATTCAAATAATGATTAAACCATTCAGAGGTACAGATGGTGAGTAATTTGCTCACAATTTCAAAAATACTTATCTCTCTGATGCTGAACTTCAAAAACCTTCAAAAGAAGTTGCTGATCAAATAGCTATTCACACAAAAAAGTAATTAGAAAACATTGTCTTCTCCAAATAATGCGCAACCATGGGTTAATTGAGAGCTTCAGATGGAGCTGCTCAATAATACATCAAATATACTCCAAGATCTAGTGATCAATAACCCACTGGGCAAGAGAGAATAGTCAAGTAGAAGCATTTTGTTATTATTTAAAGAGTCTAAGCCCAGTAATTGGATCCAATGGAGCCTCCCAGATTCAAGCACAAACGTATTCCAAAAGGACCTGGATCTCCCCCTGCCATTTAAATGAGATCTCCACCAAGAAAATTAACATTACAAGATCAATTAGATTGGAAAATACCACCTTGCATTTCAAACTGGAAAAATGCACAAGGATACACAATACCTCTTGAAATGAGACTTTCTGCTGATGGAAGAACATTATAGCATGTAAAATTCACTCAAATTTTTAGTATACAGTAAATGCCAAATTCGCTCAGTTAACTGATGGTCTCTATATTGCAGAGCGATAATCAAGAAAAGAGTTAGAAGAAAGAAATAGAATCTTAAAATCCATGCAATACAAATAATATCAAGAGAGAGAAGAAGAGCTCAGACAAAAGGCTATGGAAGCAAGACAAAAAAAGTAAATTCCTATCTGATTTTAGAAATTTACTTTTAGAATAAACAACCAAACAAGAAGAAACAGTTGATCCACAATAAAAATAAGAGTTTTAAGCAAGAGAAGAATTAAGATACTTGAGAAAAAGAGAAATGGAAAGAGAGATGAGAATGGAAGGTCAAGGGAAAAAATCCAAAAACCTCAGAGATGCTGAAAGAGATATTAGTGAAAAAATAGCTCTTGGATAAGCATAACCAACAACCTAAAATGTTCTATATGATTAAAGATTATTCAATTAAACCCAGGGTGTTAGTCATGGGTTTGGTGATGAAGATGAATATGATGCATTTGATAAACCATTATTTAACGATAAACCACGAGTAAATCTATATACTGGAGTTCAATAGGGAGAGGAAGATGAAAGGTATTTTTTTAATCCTAAATTAGAGTAAAAAATCAAAGAACAGCTCCAGTGCAATTCGAAAAGGCTGACAATATTTTCGGCATGGATTAATTTATTGCAGATCCTGTAGTAAAGAAAGTTAAGAAAGAATGAAAAATTTGATTCATTAAATATTATTTTATCTGTTAATTGGAATAGAGAAATGTATTAATACGCATAAGTAAATACATAGAGAGTGATGTAACCAACAATGAAGATACCTTAAGCAAAGTAATCATT
Organism: Paramecium caudatum; assembly: GCA_000715435.1. Taxonomy (NCBI): domain Eukaryota; phylum Ciliophora; class Oligohymenophorea; order Peniculida; family Parameciidae; genus Paramecium; species Paramecium caudatum. The sequence goes on from JMSD01000037.1 coordinate 59,879, forward strand.
TGTCATTCCTTTGGATAAGTCTTCTATTGCATTATAATCCACAAGAAGGGTTTCTTAAAATATTGATCAAACAATATCAAATGTTTCCCCAATAAGATTAATTTCAAACAAAACACAACACCCAATCAGTCCACATATTAATCAAATATCACAATTCTAGCAGAATTAATAAATGACACCACAGAAAGTACAATTTTATTAACGACAAAATTTGACTCCACAAAAGTCTAATTAATAATAAGTGATGTAACAAAGAAATTTAACACCCAATATAATATAACCCAGGCAAACCATGAACCAATAAAACCAAATCTAATCAAAGAGTTCATACAGAGACTGGATTCTCAACACCTATTTAATATAGGAAAGAAAGAAATAATGATTTTCTAATGATAAATGCAAA
>JMSD01000037.1:70847-89965 GCA_000715435.1 Paramecium caudatum
ATTGGATTAAGAAACAGATTCAGCCTAAAATAGAAAATACTTTCTCTTTTATTATTATAAATTATATAATAAAAATGTCAGAAATCATATTACAACTCATAAAAGAATAGAGAAACCCAGAATAGATGCAAAAGGAAGTAATTGGTCATACTTGTGTTATAACAATAAACAGACCTAAATTCCATAATGCATTCACTCTTGGAATGTATGTAATGTTATCAGAATTCGTTACATAAGCAGACTAAGATCCTAATGTAATGAAATTATTATCTTAGATATTCATAATAGTAATCAAAAGTACTGGAAAGACATTTAGTTCAGGAAATGATTTGAGAAACTTTGATGCTTGGCCAGAACTTAATGCTGACGTAATAATTTTTATAATATGCAAGTAAAAAAAATAAGCATCAAAAGGCTTGACAAACATGCTAAGAGACTTCACAAAAGCCTTTGTGAAACTCTCAAAACCAATAATTGCATGTTGTTAAGGAGGAGTCATTGGATTTATATTTCCGCTTCTTTCAATATTCGATTAAGTTTATGTGACTGAAGATGCATACTTCTTCGCCCCAATGCTATTATTTGGTTAAGTATGGTGTAGTCTATTTAGGGTGTTGAAATGTTTTCAAGTTACACATTCCCCAGGTTATTCGGTTAAGGTAAAGCATTCAGTCTGCTGTTCAGAGGTTAGAAATTATCAGCAAAAGAAGCAATACACTATGGATTTGCTTAAGAAATCTATAAAACAGCAGATGAAATGCATTCAGCAGCTCTTGCAATATGCAAGCAATTAGAATAGCAAGATTAATCTGCTATTTTATATGGCAAGAGATTAGTAAAGCGCACTATCCTCGAGGTATACTTATTGTAATTTAGTAAATAGAAACAGCCAATGAATAGGAATTGCAAAATTTGGAGAGAATATGGCAAGGAGAAAAGCTTTTCGAGAATGTATTCAATTACATGTAAAGACTCAAAGCTAAATTATGAACAATAGTTGTTTATAATAAAAATTTAAAATTCAAAATATTAATGTTCCAGCCAAAATCAATTAAATTCACTCCTCATAATTCATTAACCGCAAATGAGAACGTCAATTAATCAAACAAACCAACATCAATATGCTGTATGAATCACCCACAAAAGTCTGCTAAATATTGTATGGCAAAAGATTTATCTGTTTCTCTATGTTCCAAATGTGCAATCAGCATGGCTGGAAAAGGATTTAATGTTGAAGAAATCATTGGATTTGAAGAACGAAACAGAAAGGAAATTATAGAAAAGTTTTTGGGGTTTGTGAATAGAAATTTAACATAATATGATAAAATTTTATAGGGCTTGCTAAAGAAGAAATAGGATATTGCAAAGTATTTCGAGTAACAGATGGATAAAGTTGTAAGATTTCACACCACTCTCCAGCAACAAATAAATGAGGAAAAAGACAGATTAGTTTAACAGCTCACATAAAATTTTAAATCAACTTCTTTAATGTATGAAGAGACCATTAATTAAATACAAAATGCAAAGCAAGAGAGTTAAGGAATGTATAAGGATGTTTAATAAAATTTGGATCGAATTATCAAACATATAGCAACAGAACCATTTAACGAAATCATGAATTGCTATAATAAAACAGTTGAAGGGTATTCAAACGATCTCGAAGAATTACAAAAGAAACCCATAGAAGTAATCAAAATTACCCTCAATGAACCCCTCACAATTATTGGATTAATAAGCATTGGAATATAGAAAACATCACTTGTAAAGAAAAATATATCAGATATTGGATTAAGGACAATAACAAATGAAAATGTTTATGAAAGTATTGTTAAAGATTCAGCATTACTTCAAAAGAATTCCAAAACATTGTCTTCATTTTCAAGGACTCCTAAAACTGAAAGTTCTCCTTATAAACAAATACCAATTACCAATATCACACTATTTCATACCCCCGATACTCAATAACAAAAACAATCTAAGCAATTTCCATAAAAATAAGCATTTAGTTTAATTACTCAAGACATGGATACTTATGAGGAAGGACATTCATAAATGATAGAAAGAGAAGATATTGAAAATTCATATTAAATGATGATTCCTGAATCAATATCTGATAGTGAAGATTTAATGGATTAACTGCATCTCATTCAATCTTTAACTGTAGGTTAGAATGGAAACATCAATACTCTGAAATTTAGTTCCCCTCAATTTAAAAATCGATGATATATTAATTTAATGTTATATTATGGTCAACTAGTAATTGGGCCTGCTGGAAGTGGCAAAACATCCTACTGCAAAATCCTATAAGATGGATCATTTAAGAGGAACATCCAAGTCGTCAATTTAGACCCTGCTGCAGATTATGTTCCCTATTAATATGCTGTCGATATAAGGGATCTGATTAGTCTTAATGATGTAATGGAAGAGTTCTAATTGGGACCAAACGGAGGTCTCGTATATTGTATGGAGTATTTATTGTAAAATTGGGATTGGATGCAGGATTAGTTAAATAACATAGCATCAGATGATTATGTGTTATTTGATTGTCCAGGGTAAATTGAATTATATTCCCATATTGATATGATGAGAAAATTTGTGCAATTGCTGGTAAATTCAGGTTTTTCTATTTGCTCTGTGTATTTGATTGATATCAATTTTTTAGAGGATGATTCCAAGTTCTTATCTGGTTTACTAATGTAATAATTATTATCATTTTAAGGGCTTTATCGGCATCTATGACGTTAGAGTTACCTTCATTTATCATTTTGTCAAAATGTGATTTAATAGAGGATAAGAAAAAATTAAAAAGATATACAAAATTGCATAAATTCAATCAAGATAGCATTTTTGCCCATCAAGATGAGTTTTCGAGAACTTATAAATCCTTTACTTAAGGAATTAGTGAATTGATAACTAGTTTTGGAGTTGGAAAATTATTAACTCTTGATATTAGTGATGATGAAAGTGTAGAAAATATATTAGCTGAGATTGATTATGCTATTTAATATGGAGATAATTTAGAACCTGATGATAAATTATATGATTAAGCTGAAGCTTAGATGTGATATTATATTATATAATGTTACTAAAAACTAGACATCGATCATCATTATTAACATCTTAAGATTCATTCCTATCAGAAATCGAAGTAGACAGAATTATTTCTTCATGCAACTTAACTCTAGCAAAGGTGACATCTGAAAATGATCAACTAAAAGCATCAATTTAAGACTCAAAAACCTCAATCGATTTATACCAAAAATCAAGCAATAAAGAGGAAAAATAATTACGGATCATTAAAACTAATCTTGATGACAAAGAATATATCCTTAATGTGAAATAAGATGTATTATCCAAAATTTAAATGATTGGAAATAATTTAGATAATCTTGAACAATACCTCCAAGAAATTACCTCCATCACTAAATAAGTTGAATAAACACCCATCATGTGGAAATGCATTAGATGTTCTTTTCAATAAAAGGAAGGATAAAATGAAGCCAGCTGCATTTATCATCCAGGGAAGTTAAAATATTTTTCATGCAGACTTTGTGGCTAAGATGAATACTTCACATGTTGTAATAGATGCAGAGACTGTCTCTATGGATGTACTAAAGGTTTACATAAACCTTGAGTAATTATATCAATTTAATTTGCTAATATCACTCATCACCTAATCCCAAGTATTTGCCAATTAAAATCCTTTTTACCATGCTAACTCTTATGTTACCTCCTCTTTCGCTTAATCTATATCCTACTTACTAACATTTGTCATTCCTTTAGATTTCAATAAACTCAGTAACCCTTAATCTTAACTTAAACTAGCCATCTCTTGCAAATCCATCATGTCTTAGAATCTATTTTTATAATATTCCACTGTTTGAAGTAGAGTTTTATTTTCCTCACTATAACTATGATTTTGCACTTTCAATTTGTGCACCTCATCTTAGAGTTTATCAATCATCTTCATGTAATTTTCCTTCAAATATCGAAATTCACTCAAATACATTTATTTTTCTTTTTCAAGTGTCTATTTTGTTATTTCAAATTATTCACATTCCGATTAGAAAATAGATTTTTATGACTCCAATAACTTAATCTAATTCACATAAGATGCCATTTTCACACTTACTTCAATATCATCTTTCTACTTTACTTACAGCTATGCCTCTAATTAAACTATTCTATTAATAAAAGACTCATTAACAGTCTTAATTGCTTCTTTCAATGCAGTTTCCTGTTGATTTATGAGATTTTCATTTTTTTATTGCAACTATGACAATTGCTACCTTAATCTATTGTTATCATTATTCAAATTTTGTATTTATTCCTCGTAAAACAATATTTATTTTTTTAGATTATCCAATTATGCTTTCTTTGCTTCATTGGATGTAATTTCCATTTACAATTTATTTTCTCTCTCTTACAGTGAATATAACCACTACAAATTCTTTTAATCAAGTTCCCTATTTTTGACATCTATATTTAATTTATCAACTGCATAATTCAAATTGCTAATTTACTTCTTTTGAAAATCAAAATTGTTATTAATGGCTTAAAGATTATTCAATAAAGGACCCATTTTCTCATATAAGTCATATCTTTAACTGTCATCACTCATTTATTAAATTATTAATTATGTAACATACCCACACAATCTTGGCAATAATTTTATTTATATAATTATGAACACAAGTACTGATAGTGTCAATCCAATTTGTCCCAATAAACCCAAGATCCCCTATATGGCAACCAAAACATTTTGTAAAACTGAAGAAAATTCAAGTTATTTGAATTGGCAAGATTAGTCATCTGATAAAATTATGCAACCACAATCCTCTTTTGCTTAGTTAACAGGTGAAAAAGACATTGATGGACATTGTTGTGAAAAGATGGGAGAACTCGCTAGAGCTAGTCAAAAGCGTCTACAAGAATAGGTTGTAACAATGTCACAATTGAACATTCTAATAAATGAGCACTCAAAATTGTTACAAAAATCATGCAAGTAGATTGAGGATGAAAATGAGAAAAAGAAATAACGATAAGCTAATAGTTTAGATATCAGTAAAGAATTAAGCAATAAGGATAAGTTGATTGAAAGCTGGCAAAATAAATTTGAGAAAGAAAAAAAGTAAAATGATTAAAGAGACATTAAAATACAGTAAAATAATAATATATTACAGGAATTTGAAAGATAAATTAGCCGAAGTCGAAGAATAATTCAATTAATCGTAGGTTACACTCAGTTTATAGGATTAAGTGAATACATGGAAAAAGAAATTCCTAGACTTAGAGAAGGATAATACACATACTCAATAGAAATTACATTAATTAGAGAAAGAGCTCTCTGAAATCAAGAAAAAATAACCGATTTAAGATGAATCTAGTGTCACTATTACCTAAACTACAGTGACTAAAACTGTGAAAAAATAGGAATGATAATATTTGAATATAAATAATAAAAATGTAAACTTCACATAATAAATATGTACACAAATTAACACCATAAGAGGATGTTCAACAAAATGAACAAGAAAAAGAAAGTATGGAAATTGAATAGTAATAAAATGACTCAATCAATGTTGAAAATGAAAGGTATCATAGCCATCATCTAGATATCCATATTGCATTGTTTGGACAAGTATACCTTTAATCTCTTGGCTCATCCCTTGTATCGGCCACACTGGTATTTGCACTTCAGAAGGAACTATACATGATTTTGGTGGACCCTATTACATTGCAATAGATAACTTTAGTTTCGGTAGGCCATAAAAATACCTGATGCTCAACGACAAGTAGGAAACTAATCGCTAACAATGGGATGAAGGAGTTTTAAAAGCTGATGACGAGTTTCGTTTATAAATGGTAAATATTGTATATATACAGCATAATTTATTCACAAATAATTGTCACAGCCATGTTGCTAGGGCTTTGAATGTCATGAAATACAAAGGCAAGGAATCCTACACTATGTTTCATATTTGGTTTATGTTGTTAGTGAGCAGTAGATATGTTAGGTATAAATATAGTTAACTAGTTATGGAAAAATGTTTCAAACCTATATACCAGCAATTATTATCTATACTATCATAATTATACTCACACAAGTTGGAAAATGATTATTTAATTAAATGAGTTAATAAGAAATTTTAATTCAGATTCTAGAGGGACTGCAAACCAAAAATACTAAATTAATTATCTCCAGTTTGGAGTGTGATGAAAAAACCATTGCAGATGTCATTCGCGAATTACCTGTCTCTAAATGCGAAACATTGTTTTCATTTTTGCTCAAAAAAATGAGTAACCAAAAACTGCAAATCAATACCATGAAGTGGATTTCCATTATGGCAGATCAAAGGCCACAGTTATTTTTACAAAATCAAAAACTCAGTCACTTAGCCAACAACATCAAATTATCGAGTGACACCCACGAATTAATTGGAAAGCTTGAAATGATTGTTTAATAATGATTAATTAATTTTTTTATCAAATGGCTGATAATGATGATTATGAAATCCTATATCTCAAGTATCTAGAAAAAATAGGGTTAACCTCTGCGAGTGTTTCCTAACGAAACTCTGAAGTGAAGTGCCGACAAAATTTATTCTAGAATATTAAAGAGGAAAATTATTAATAGGCAAATTATTAAAGAATTAATTTGACTAACAGATAAATCTAATTGAATCCCCATAAATTAGAATTTGATTAAATAGTCCCCTCAACCAGTGAGGATAAAAGTCCAATGCAAGAAATATAGACAAGTCTCCTACAAGAAGTTAAGTTATTTAATGATATTAATGACCACTCCAATAATACAAATATTTGCTATAAATATGATGAATTAAGATAACAGTAAATCGAATTAGAGGATTAATAGTAAAATAGTTTGAAGGAGGAAATTAAACTCCAATAGCCAGAAATATAAGAATAGGAGATAGTTTCAGAATAAATTATAGAAAATAATGAAAATCCAAACTAACTTGAATAAAACCCAAAAATTAGTGATTAGAATAACAACGATTTAATTATCCAGGAAGCATAAATTGAAACAACTAATTAATAATTCTAAGAATAAGAAATTAAAAACCAGCAATAATTAGAAGAAGAATGCATATAAAAAGAAAATGAACCTGCAATAAGATTAAATCAAGTACCTTCAATCAATTAATGTGAAACTAGTGAACAGAAATGTGAAAACCAATAGTTAATTGTAAATAATTAAGTGGCAGAAGAAAGACAACAACCTGAAATAAAATCAAAAAAAATGAGAAAAAGAGAAAAATAAAAGTTGAAATAGAAATTAAAGAAAAATAAAAACAAAAAGAAAAAAAAGCCTGTATCCCCCTAGTAGATATAATAAGAAACTCCTGTAGAGAGTAATCCAGTCTGCAGTTTATTCAATTAGTTAATAGCAGGATTATCAAACAATACAAAAATTAATTGGAGTAAATATAAATATTTATAGAAAAAAATTAAAAAGTAAATTATTATAATAATTTAGAAAGCGAAGCATCCTACAAAGATCTAAGTTTGGTGTATGATATATAGTATAGTTAATAATCAATTTTTTTCAACCATCGATTTCATCATGATCCTAAATTCATCAAACTAAATCTAGGAATAAATATTGCTATTACTTCTCCATCTCCATTTATATCTACATCTTTGATTAGATCCTGCCATACCTTGTTATCGTATACAGAACCACCACCCAACACTTCACATATCTCTTAATGAGAGATACCACCATTTTTATCAATATCAAACATTTAAAATGCCTTTTCAATTCTATCATCATCTAAGAATTCAGTTCTACTTGTACTTGCCATTAAGAATTCTAATATATGTACAACAAAATACCTGTATAATCAATAAGTTAACTATTATTTTTATCGATTATTCTCATAATCCTTGTGACTTCCTATTCAGCTTCAGATTAGCTCATTATTTTAGAAAATCCAATAATCAACTCCTCCCTGCTTAAAAGACCATCATGATTCAAATCCAATGCTTAAAATGCCTGCATAACAGAGGATTTCTCTTCGTTAGTAGCAAGATTATTCACCATAAAAATCCAAGTTGCTTCCTAGAGTTTACAAACAGCTTAAAACGTCCTTATGTTATGTAGCACCTTACTCAAAAAGGGAACCTCAACTTCTGTTTAATGCTTCTGAATCCAAGGATCTGTTAGTGCTTCTGCAGCGCTACACCTTCTGGAAGGATCTCTAAGAATTTAATTATTTGTACTTCACCAACATTTTAGAAAGAAACTATTTGGCATCGTTTGAGACTGGTTTCCATTCTTCAGAATCGAAATTATACTTTCCTTCTTTTACCTTTTACATGATCATCTTTATTAGAGTATATAATACCTCTTCATTACCTCCTTAAAAGGGAGGATAACCACATAACAGAATATAAAGTATAACACCACATGACCAAACATCACATTTTTCATTATAATTTTCCTCCAATACTTCTGGAGCAATGTAATAAGGAGTTCCAAGTTTTTGTTTCATTTTCTTTTAAATTATACTACTAGTCCCAAAATCAACTAATTTAATTAGTGCATTTGGTTCTTTGCTATCATAAAGTAAGTTTTCAGGTTTAAGGTCTCTGTGAACAATGTTATTAGAATGACAATAACTGACAGCAGATAATATTTATCTCATAGTTAAGGATGCTATCTCCTCACTGAAGCATTTTCCTTTAGATAATTTTTCAAACAATTCGCCTCCTGTACAGAGTTCTGTGACGATTGAAATGTAGGTTCCTTCTTAGTAGAATTCATGAACTTTCAATATATTTGGATGATCCTGACTCATATAATAAATTACAAGTTTCTTGAGGATTAGCACTTCCTCTATAATCTTATTTTGATCTGCTTCCGTCGCTCTAATAATCTTTACTGCCCTCTATACCCCAGATACCTTATGGACTGCTTTATACACCTTTCCAAAGCTACCTAAAATAACAAAGTCCTTAAACCTCTCCCTATGGCAGGTCTTATGATTGTGTAATCTTTAACTATCTTTCCTAGCTTCTTGACCACTAAATCATTTGCTGTTATATTGAAATCACTCTTCCCAGGATGCTCTGCCACCGAGCTTAAACATCCACAACCCATTAATTATATTTATATAAACAAAATCACTAAAATGTTGATTACCAATCGCCAACTTTATTTGATGTCCATGTAAGGGAGGCTTCTCGAATTGCAATTAATTGATCAGTTGTAAATTTTTAAACCGTTTCAATGTAATAGTCTGTTATACACTGTAAAAATGGATTTAATTCTATATTTGGATACTGTCTCATTTCCTCAAGTACTCCATGTTGCAATAAATAAATGATCTAACGTAAAACCTAATATGGAGAATTTAAATATTGGAATTAATTAGTAACTTGTACAACTAAAAAATCAAGAAGCTAAAATAAGTATTATATTACCTCTTTTGGAACATTTATCTAAGCATCATCTCTCCATTAATGTATCAACATTAAACTTTATGTTGAAAAGTTCAGTTACTGGAATTTCGACAAATATTGTATCATGTAGTTGTTGTGTATTAGAGACACTTATTCAATTTGATTAACTAAATATATCGATACTTGAAGTGGAAGTGAGGAAAATTTCAACAGTTTTTATTCAAATATCTTTGAGAAGTATAAATTGTATTGATTTTCTTTGCTTTCTATTTCATATTACATTTCATCCTTAAATTTATTCAGGAATTAGGATAAATCAGCCAAATATGTGCATTCTAAAACTATGTCTAATACAGGTTTTGTTATTCTGACAGATTTTGTATTAAAAGATCCTAAAACATGGAATCGATAACCAGATGTATTCAATTTATTAAGGAAAAGGGAAAATTTTAAGTAACAACCGTCACTTACACCAATTTCTTTTGCTAATAACTATGAATTATATTCGTTTCTTGAAATGATCATGTCTTACCTAAAACCATTTGTTTGATGCTCATTTTCAATTTTAATTAAATTACGTGATGTGTTGTTTTGAATATTAAATTTTATCTTAGGCTCCACCTTCACTAAGGGTGGTGAACTAATTTATTAATTTATGGTATGGTTTTATTCTTGTTTCTGTTTCGATATTAATGATTTATGTAAGTTATATGAAGCTATATTACGGGCTTTCCAACTAGTGAGACCATAACCCTCGCCTTTATAAGGACCACTAATTAGAGTCCATTTCTTATATTTCTAATCTTCATGTTTTTCTATGTCATATTATATTTTAAAATCTTTGCAATACTTCTTCAATATTTCATGATAGTCTCCATATGGTATTTTCTTGCCATTCATCAACGCAAACTCAAAATCATTCTCCATTAATATGTCATATCCTATTTCTGCACAATCATGTTTTGCATTTTATTTTTTTTTTGCAAATCCTGTTGCTATTAGCAAGTCATTTACCAAGAATTGACACTCAAAATCTACACCACATTCTCTAATCTTGAAGTCATAGTGGTACTCCTTCATCTTGTCAAAAGCCTCTTTAATTTTTGTTAGTTTCATAATTATAATATCACATTTACGAAGAATGATGTCTTGGAGTAGTTCTAATTTAATTATTGGAGATGGATCGTACTTTTGGAAGTTGAGAATCTATATTCACAATTTACATAGTAGTATTCGGGATTAGTGGTCGATGGACAATTTGTCGAGTTTACTTTGTTCTAGAATATTTGAGAGAATTATTAGTTTTCTTAAAATCTGTTGTTTTAAGAAATTAATCCTCTGGTTATTTGAGGCTCATAGAAGTATTCCTGAAAATATTGTACACTTATCTGGAATTATCTGCTTCACATTATAACTATTTCACTATTTCATTTTATCTTCCTAATTATACTTATAACTATTCTATTAAGAGACATTTCTCATTCACTAATGAGGAATACTATCTACCCTCATCCTTTAATTATTAGATAGTTTATTAACATTATTCTATTTTACGTTTCTATTCCTGTATAGTTTTTTAATCATTTATCTTTTAATTTTCATAATCTTCCTCCTTCAATTTCAAATTCTGCATCTCATTTATCATACTTCCAGATCTTTCCTCAAATGCCATTGCTAATTATTCCTTCCCTATTTAATGATTTCTTCTTAATAATTCTAATTATTATTCATGAGATGCTTTAAGTTCAATTGCATTATCCTATAATTAAATAATTAATTCATTTAACTAATCTATTACTTTTTCATTTTCTGTCAATTTAGATTTCATTCTTTCCATTTCAAAGGTTTAATTGCTCGACTGATTCTTATATTAATAATGAATTTCCTTAATCTCTAATTAGTGATTTTTAGCTAATTATTCCAATTCATTAACTTTTAAACGATGTAATTCTTTTATCACTTACTTAGATTACTTTTACTCATTTTTAAATCGAATATCGAAATCCTTCTGCATTTATTAAATTTATTATTCATATGACTTTTTTGTTGTTGAAATCTATAATTTGAATGATTCCTCAGACTCTTACAAACAATCAACTGCATCTAGTTTTTCCTTATAATATTAGGATAACATTAATTCATAATCTTCAATCAAATCCTTCATATCAATATCATCGTGTTGCATTTATGAATCTTTGTACAACATTTCAGAAGCCGATACTCTATGTGGGTATAGAATTTATTCATATTTAATTCTTTATTTAGTAAGTTGCTCCCTACATTTTGCCTCCATTTTAACATTCATATCTGATAATTCTTTAATGCATAATTCATTTTTCTTTACTTAATTTTACAATACAGCAATCTAAGTATTATATTCCTAAACTTGCTTTGAAGTATTCTCTTCCAATTCAGTGTATTATTATTTCTATAATTTAATATATTGATGCAATTCACTTTCTTATTTGGTTTATATACTTATTTAAAGTCTTAATTAATCAACCAATCTCTATAATTCTTCATTTTTAAGAGTCAATTAATCTATTTCTTCTCTTGATGATTTAATTGTAGCAACTAAATTTTCCACTTATCTTGTCAATTTATTATTTGCTTTTTACTACTAACCATACTTTTAAGCTAGTTATTAATAATCTTGTTTTAGATTCTATAATTCACTCAAACATTATCTATTTTTTATATCTGATTTTGTTATTTAATCATTCAGTTCTTTAATTTATTTCTAGAATTCAACTTAGGTGGCCCTCTCCTGTCTATCATATTAGGATGTTAGCTCTTATTTTAATTTTTTTACCTTCTATACATACTCTTCATCTAATTGTTGGTACTATGTTTTAAGAGAATCGTATTCCTTTTATTTCCCCTAAATCGTGTTTTCAAGTTTCTATTCCAATTTTAGTATTTCCCCTTAATGCTCTTTCAACTAAAATTCATTTTATGATCTAAATTATTCCTACTATTAGAGTAACTATTAATTTAAGGTTTCGATTGTTGTTGTTTAATTTTCTATTATTTCGAGGAATGAGGCTCTTTGCTACCTCTAATCATCATCAGACTCCTTGATAAATATTTTAAACATTTCATTCTCAGTTTCAAGAGTTCTAATTTTTGTCAAATAATTATGAATATCCTTCTATAACCATTCATATATGTTCACCATATCACCCAAATTTATCTTAAGCTAACTATTCTATACACTCAAGAGTGAGGCAAAATCCTAGCGTCTTTACTCCATGTAAAATTATAATCCTTGAATACATTCCTTAAGTTTCGCATTGCTCTCAGCTAAGGGCTTATGAATGAGTATAAAAATACAGTTATTTGGGCTTCGAGATACTTTACATTTTCAATAGCTGTTTTGAGTTTTCTATCTTTCTCATCATCCATGATTAATTATATAAAAATACTAATATTTACTGTCTAAAAAAATATTTTCGATCAACCCAAGTTCATGAGTAAAATAAGCATCGCATATTTTCTGGAACAAAAGACCTTTATGATTTCATATAAAAAAGTTGACAAAATATATATCAAGATAAGTCATGTGAGGAGTAACATTACTGTCTTAAGTGTCTCTGTAGGAGCAAGTTTACTTCAATCGGACAATCATTCATTCGAAATTGTAGGTATTAGGCCTATTCTTAGAACGTGACTTTTTTAATCTTTTTTCTAAGATTTCTAGGTGAAGGTGAGTATAACTATTGCAGTAACTCATCTCCAGCAAGGCTTGCAAGTTGAGAAAATGCCATCTTTTTGGACATTTTAGATTCTTTTTAATAATAAGTTTAAATATAAATCACGATATGTTTTTAATAATAATAAATGCATTTATATATAAGATCACTTTAATATGTTCAATCCAATTATGATGGCAGAAATCAAAATATAAACACCATACATGACTATTATTTTAGTACCATCTTGAGATTTCAAATTAAATCCCTTAAATAAAGAAAGCAACAAAAATCCCAAAATCAAGACACAAAATATAGCAATAGAAATACAAAATGCTCTCTGAAAATCATTGTAATCCATCTTATAATTTATATCGAGATCTATGATTATTCTTAACACCCATGGTAAACCAGTACATAACGAAATCTTACATATTGCTGTTTAAAAAAATGCCTATGTGAACTCCAATTTAGATTCTATTTTAGCAACATCCAAATTATAATGTGCAAATTATATTGAACTCAAACATCCCAAAAATATTAAACCTATCAACTGTAAGGGAATCCCAGTTGCCAATGCCAATTCATATGCCCACCAATCAATCATATAATAACAACCACAAAGGAGTACTAAGTTCAAAAAAAGCATAACACTAATTTTTTTGGCACTGCATTATCCATGTAACTTGGCAATAAATGTAAAATCAAATGAATAGGAAAGAAATAAGAAAATATTTTTTCTACTGTATCCTCAGGCATTTACAATTTAGAATGCTCCTATCCTAACTACTCATCCATATGTTGATTCTATGATCCTTGCTGTTAATCATTATTGTTCGCTTGGTGCACTGACTCCATGGGATTAGAGTCTATGAGGGGATTCTCATCTTAATCTATATCCTATTATTAATCTCGAGATTTTATTATCGATTAAGGATGTTCTTCATTTTATTATTTTAATTTCTATTTTGGTTTATAGAGATTTCTATAAAATTCTGTTCGTTTCAGTACTTCAGCCTTTACAGAATTACGAATTGAGTATATTATTGCATATACTGTATATGCAAATCTATATCTTATTTTCTTAACATGTGGCTAAGTTTGACCATACTTAATAACTAAAATTGCCTCCATTGTATTTATTTTCTTCTACAATCCCTAATCCTTCAAATCTACCATACCAGCATCCCTTAATTAAGTGATTGAATATCTTCTTTTCTTATACTCTAAATGTTAATCAGAATTAAATTCATTATCTTCATTATTGAGTGTCAACCATTCCATTATTTTTTCCTTTATCTCATAATTACCAGCCAAAACAATCAAATCAAGAATATAATATACTAACAATATTAGAGATGTCCCTATAATTGCCCATTCATAATATAAGCATAACAACATTACCAATAATCCAACAATATAAATAACACAATCTCTTAAAGTAGTCCAAGTATCGAGTACACCATGATGAGAATTTGGAAATTTAATTAATATCAATCCAAATATAAACAGTATACTAAATGCATCTGAACCCACAATTACTGAAACTCCCAAATTTGATTTACTACTAAATGTTGAATAGAAACAAAGTATCAAAAATTAAATTGAATTCAATAAACTGTAAAGAATGGGTCTGTACGTCTCTTCGTTTTCTCTATCCTACAATTTTAACTCATATAACGAATACTTACATCCAATAAACTCATGAAATCTTCAAATAAATTAGCTAAGTATTTCTTATAAATAAAGTAAACAAATGCATACATGTACAATAGACCTAACATTAATATCATATTACCTATTATGAATCCTATTACATGACCAGCATTATGTTCATTTACTATAGGTACTAATTCTCTATACATATATTTAATTAATATTATAATTCATTTTAGTACATCCACCGGAATAATCACTGCAAGTACAATCAAAAACAACACATACAGAATCATGTATTTAAATGCCTCTGCCTTACCCAAAATAAATCTCTTCAAATAGCATTAAAACAACAGAAATGTCATCATTGCTCCAAAAATTATTATTACTAATGAAAAGGTCTTGGAATGTTTGTTACTCCTCCTAAACAAACCTCCATTATTTACATTAATTAAAGATTATATTCCCCATGGCAAACCTATACAAAGTGTGATTTACAAATAGCTGTTTGTAAAAATCCTTACAAAAACCTCATTTAAACTCCATTCTTTGCATTGTCTAACTAAAAATATGCTAACTATGCTGAAACAATTGGTCCAAGGAATATAATTCCCAACACTTAAATTGGAATTCCAGTTCCATCAAATATCTCATACACCCACCAATCAATCAAATAATATAAACCTGTCACTACTGCCAAGCATAAAAATAAATCTAATGCAATGTGAAGATAATCAGCATTATCTTTTGGTTTAGGGATAAAATGACAAATTAAATGAGCAGGGAAGAATATGATAAATAACACCTTATCAAGTTTACCTTCTGGCAGTTTCAATTTTTTTGTTTCTATTTATGGTTGCCTAATTAAATAATAAAATACTCTTAAACTTCTTAATTATCTAAAGGTGCCTCTCCCTTATCTATTAATGGTTAATCTTCATTGATTTACATTTAATTTGAATGTGAATCAGGTTGAGAAGATGCAACTTTACTCTTCTTAACAGGCTATGTTCTTTATTTTGGCTAAATATTATATGTTACTTACTTTATACATATTATTATAAAAATCTACTCTAAACTACTTTTCTTATTTAACTTAATTTCTCATTGCAAATATTATGATATACACTAATTTCTATAGAAGGAGTCTATTGCTTCCACTCTTTTGAGTACTTGCTTTATTGTTAAGTGCCAATTTCTTGATGAGTGTTGGATCATCAACATTTACATAATTATTATCCTTTAGAAATGTAATAGAAACCCTTCTTTTCACATAAGTTAAATGCTATTCACAACTATAATCATCATCTTCAGCTGTTAAATTCAACCAATCCATCATTTTAGCCTTAGCATTCTCACTATTAAATATTAGAATTATGTTAGTAAAATAGATAACCAATAAAAATATTGCAGTAACAAAATTCAAAAAATCCATCATAATACAGATAAATAACACAAACAATGTAAGTACATATATTGTGACATCCTTTATTGTTACCCATGTATCCAACACTCCATGGGAAGCAGTTGGATTTAAGTATAGGATCAATGAAAAAACAAAAAATATAATGAAAGCATCTGAACCAATAATAGTGGAAACAGCCAAGTCTGATTCACTACTAAATGTTGCATAAAAACAAAGTATTAGATACTATAATGAATTCAGACAACTGTATAAGATTGTCTTATATTATTCCTAATTTTCATTATCCTAATCATTGAATCATTATTACATCTAAATAATCCATAAACATTTGAAATAGACTCAATAAATGTAATCTATAAATATAGTAAATTAGTGCAATAAAGTATAGCACAACTATGACATAAGCTATTATTTCACCAGGAGAATGTTCACTATTTTCAGGACTTAATATTCGCATATATTATTTAATATTTCATTATCCTAAAGATTATAATTCATTTCCTCTCCTTTCTAGAAAATCTGCCAATACTTGTAATGGATTATCAGGATGCTTTTCACATATCTCAATCAATCCTTCAGTCAAATGAGGTACAACATTATCAGCCAAATATTAACGAAGTGGTTAACTTCTAGTATCTAATAATTCTCTCTCCTATTATCTGATTAAGTCTTATTTTTATTCATCAGTTAACTTTTTATTATCCTTTGATAAACGACTTTCATTTATAGATTTCTAAATATATCATATAATACATTTAATTAATCTCCTTTCTTTTTAGGACCCACTTATGATGCAGCAACTTATGATTATTATGTTGTTTATTTTTCAACTTACTACACCTATGGAGATGGAAGTACCTCCTCTTATTCTTCTACTTATGATAATTCTTCTTCTTTTGAGTCTTATAATACCAATATTGGTCCATTTCTTGTTATAAATTATTTAGATTATTCCAATGCACTTTCTGAATCTGATATTCTTTTAATATCAAATTATTGATAAACCTACAACAATTGATCATTATTCTTTCTAAAATTTGCCAATCTTTTCACTACTTAATCTTCAGCATATCGTGGTTAATCAGTTATTTATTTAGCCTTTTCTTTCAATTATTCATCACTATATTCAAGATATATCACTCCCTTTGGCTTTATATTATCAATTAAATGATTTTCTTCATTTAAGAATAGTTTCTCATATTATTCTAATGTTTTTGGAAAACCATCCAAAACATATCCTAAGTTTTAAGCATCATTTTAATCTAATCTCCATTTATAAACTTAAATTAGAACTGAATCAGGTAATCTAGGCACAATACCAGAGCCATCAAATACTGGTTCAGGTTATCCTTTAGGTACTTTTTTCTTTTTCTTTTCAGCTTCAAATATTGCTAATGCTTCTGCAGTCATTTATTCTTTTATTTATTATAGTGTGCTTCTCACTAATTCTCCTAATTATGATTATTGTTCAACTAACTCTTAAATTAATGGTTTTATTTAAATATGTGGAATTCGATAAAATTATGCCAATTATTTACATAATTAAGACTTTCCTGCTGCTGTTCCTCCATGAACTATCAACTTCACTGTATCTAAACCTCTATATAACTTAAATTGTTCTCTAATCTTGAGTATATTCTTTGTAAATCCTTCTTTACATTACCAAGGGATGATGGGATTTTTCTTTGCATCAACATTCAACTCTTCGGAATCAAATACAGAAGTTGGTTTTAACCAAATATTTATGGTCAACATCTTCTCTGTAAATGTTGTTATATTCTTTGTGTTTCCATTACCCACAAATTTCGCTATTGTTGTTATCAACTTCTTCTATGTCATATTCTCATTATCGACTGCAAATATATATTTTTCAGTAGGTGCTACTAAAACCGTCTTACTTACAATCGTCGCTAAATCTTAAACATGAATCATTGGTATTATATTATTTCCATCACCAAATATTGGCAATTCCACATCTGGTGTCATCCATGCTGTCTTAAATAATTCATACAATATATCTTCACCATTTCCATATACTAATCCAGGTGTTATAACATAAGCATGTAAATTTGGTTTATCATTTGTTAGGATCAATTGTTCGAGGCACTTCAATCTCTCCAAATAATATATTTTTCTTATTGGAAGATCTGCTTCTGTAAATCTATCAAATTTCTTTAAAAATGGCTAATCATCCGTATCACCACCCATTGATTATCGCATGGCAGTTTCATCACCTTTTTTCTCTTTCAATTAAGTTGATGACCATGTCATTGGGTTACTAATTAGGATAAAGTACTTGGTGGTCGTATATTATCCATGTTTGAGTAATTTATATACATATTCTGCTCTACAATAATTCTAATGAAATATCACTATATCACAATCCAATACAACCTACCCCAATATTGATGGCTATGATGCATCAATTAATTTACTTGCACCCCTAGGCAAACTCTCACCATTTCCTATTATAATGTTTGGGTTGAAATCATTTTCATTATCATTTCTAAACTCCTCAACCAATGCAGAACCAATCAATGAATTCATATCCTCTATAAAAATCCTATTCTACACCCATGTTTGTTATTTGTCACCCGCCGATGTTCTCTCCATTGATCTTGTTTATAAACTCATATATTAATAATTCAAATTAGAGAGAAATTTTTTGATTGTTCATTAATATTAGCTAAAAACTAGTGGAATCACTAAGAAATGCATTAGAGGAATTTAGGTCTCCTAATTACAGGAATGCAAAACATAACCTTTTAGAGATTCTGCATTCCTCTATGTTACAAGTTTATACCTAATTTTTGATAATAATTTATTATAATGTAAAAATATTTTATACAATAATTTAATGAGAAATTCAAGTATTGAAAATTGAAAGAGTGCCATTAAATTAAGTTATTATTTTT
>JMSD01000037.1:95856-130671 GCA_000715435.1 Paramecium caudatum
AGATAGACAATACCTACCAACAGTTCATACTATAAAATATTATCAGTCGTAGAAATTGAGACCTTCTTTGCTGATGATTTATTGAATTTATATTGATATATATTGTAATTTCAAAATTACTACATATTTACTAAATTATATTTCTATATACCTGTTGTGAATTTTCTTTCAACAATATTCGATAATTTTATAGCAATATTATTGATTTTGCTTCTGTCTTGAAGTTCAATGATATGCGTTGATGAATTCACTCTCGCAAAATCGATAATTAAGTTCTACACATAGAAACTTATTCCAACCAAAATCAACACCCATAAGAGTATCAAGAAGCCAATTATCAATATTTACCTTTTCATTTTTTAGTTCCTGAATCTCTTCAAAAGCCATTAAATCATTATTAATTAATTAATTCAAAAGTTTATTGTAAAAAGCATACCTGAAATTAAATTATGTCTGGATTCTCACTAAATTGTTTAAAGAAATATATTTTACAGCAATTTTATCTCTAATAATAGATTATAAAATTTATATATTATTTCAGAAATGAGCTAACAGAAAGATTAATCAGATTAACTTCAAGCACAATTGATCAGGCTATAAGAGGAGCTTTAAAAGTTAATTTTAGCCTAAATATAGTCAACAATAAAAGGCATAAGAAATGGAGGAATTTTTGAATTATGAAATCGGAGAAAAAGATAGTGAAATATCGAAACTCAAATAACAACTATCAGAATAAAAGCAAAGCCATTCTGGCGGTGAAGCAAAGTATTTTCTTTCGGTATTAGATTAATAAATGAAATGTCAAATGAACTCAAACAGTTAAAAGAAATTATTTAAGAATTGGAGACAGAAAGAGATTATTATAAAGAAGAAGCAGAAGCAAATAATGGAGCTGTTTCTGTAGAATTGATTTAGGAAAAGGAGTATAAAAATTTACTAACTTAAAGTTTGTAGATCTAAGCCTTAAAAAACCAAATATAACAAGATACTGAGGGTAAAATATAGTTACAAGCAGAGATTGATAATTTGAAGTTTGAAATGAGATAAATTATTGATTAAGATAAAAACACAGAAATCGAAGAAAAAAATTAAGAAATTAGTGATTTAGAGTAAATTATCATAATATATTAGAGAAATCTCTGAATAATAGGAAAACAAGATAAAACTTCTTTAGAGTGAATTACAAAATTTGAAAGATCAGTTAGTATCTTAGAGTGATTTACAATAAAAAATAGCCAAACTGGAGAATTAACTCTTTTTGACAAAAGATATTTCAATTTAGTTAGAATAATTGAAGTAATTTGTTGTTTGAGTTTAGAAAGAAAAATGAGGAGCTGTAGAGCGAACTTGAAAATTATCTAACTTTATAAGAAGCTTGTGAAGAATTAGAATCATAAAAAGCACTTCTAGTTTAAAAGCTCTAAGAGAGTTAAGAAGAATTAGGATAGGTATTGTCCGAAAATGAAAAATTAAAAGAACAACTCTCTAATCCTAAAGTATTGGATGAAAACAGTGAAGTAGATGAACTGAAGTAATCATAAATTATAGTTAGGTAATTTATAACGGAATAATAAGAATAAATTACATAGATTAAAAATTCCTACTTTCAGCTTGAAGAAAAAAATAGGTATCAATCTTTGCAATAATTTAAGTTGGCTTGATAAGGCGAATTAATAGTTACTTGCATTACATTAATAGTCAAGAGAAACAGCTGCAAAAGCATAGTAAATATTTTTTTCATATTAGAAATGATCTTGCTTCTTATCAAAATGAAATAGAACAAGCAAGGGAATATGAAGAAAATATCAGAAATTTACAAAAATAAATCAATGCATTCAGCATTAGAACATCGTAAATGGAAAAAGAAAATGCTGATCTATTTGAGATTAACAATTCTGAAAAGTAAATGATGATTAAACATTTAGGAAGAAAAATAAACAACTTTCTGATCAGCTAGAAGAATTAAATTTAAAATATAATTTCCTAGTTCAATAGAATGAAAACTGTGAATAAAAACTAATAGAATAAAGTGAGGAGATTCAATAATTAAATTAACAATTAGAAAATTTGGAATTGAAAAATCATTAATAGAACACTGTATAAGATGACTACCAAAAACTGGCAGTACTCAATACTTAATTATAGCAGGAAATAAACCAATTGAAGTAAGAATATTATCTAATTAGAATACTTAATTAAAGAGAAGGTTTACAATAAAATGATGAATTTAAGAAAGTGAAAGCTTAGTTACAAGAATGGGAAACCTTAATCTAGTTGACTTCAGGAAATATTTCTTCTCTGAACTCTAAAGATGTTTAGGTCTAGAAATTGAGTAAATTTTAATTACATTTAGTCAATTATTTCTTTGATGTTCAAGAGAAAAATACATAACTACTAACATAAAATGAAATTATGCAAAATAGTACATATCAATATGAGTAAGAGTTGATTGAATTGAAATCAACAGTCTAAACATTAGAGTAGCAAATAACTTAATAATAAAATCAGCAGGATGAATTGTAAAAAAAAACTGTAAGACTGTCTGTTTACAATAATTAATTAGAAGATCATGAAAATTTAAGGTATGTACTCATCCTAATTAAGGACACAGCTCGATACTCTATAAACAAAATATGATAGTCTTTCACTAATTAAACAAAGCGAATTAAATAAAAAAGTTGATAAAGGTTAGACGTCATAATTAGAATAAGAAAACTCTTAATTGAAAGAACAAATAAGACAATTGATGATCACTTAAGATACACTATAGTCAGATAGTTATGAATTAAGAAAATAAATTGATGCACAAAATGAGTAAATTCAACAATATTAAGATAAGATTTAAGAGTTAGAGTAGTAACCTTAATAATAATATTTACAAACAGATGATTAAGAGGGAATAGATGAATTAGAAGCAATTGAAGAGGAAAGTCATTCACCTTTTGTTAGATAATTTGATGAATCAGAATATATTGAAACTGCTTAATTAAAAGAATAAAATGAAATATTATGCAAACAAATTCATGAACTAAAGCAACAAAATTCTCATCTGATTAACCAAACACAACTATTGAAAAAGAATTTAGAAGATTGTCAAAATGTTAAGGCTTAAAATAGGCAACTTTTAAATGATATTCAATTTTTAAAATCATCCATCAGTACTACAAAATCTGATACTTTAGTCCAACAATATAGTCCACTGAATATAATAAAAGTAACATCATTTCTGAAGTAAAAAGAAAGCAAAAAAAAAGAAATTGATAAATTACAGAAATAAGAAGAGGTATTAATAAATGAAAGCAATACTATTTAAAAAAAGAGAGAAAAACACATTCAAAAGAGTCTCTCTGAATTACACTAAAAAATTTCTAAACTTCAAGATACATCTGATTAGGCCATGATTTTACTTAAAAATCTGATTTTAGATATAAAACAGAAATTAAACCAATTAACACAGGAATGTTTAACAAAAAAAACATAGGTTCTTTAGTATTTAAATAAATTAAAACAACAAGCTGAAATAATATTGAATAAATTATAGCTAGTAAACACACACAGAGAATATAAAAAACCGCAATAAGAGTAGCTATTAGAAAATGCTGATTTCATTTGAAACTAATATCTGTTATTTATATAATATAATTACCTAATTAAATGATGCACTCTAAGTAAAAATACTGTTTTAAACAAGCAAGCAATTAGGATTAAAGTTAAATAGGAAGAAGAGTCAATTGATTTTTTTAGAAGTAATAATGATCAAGCATCTCAATCTCGAGCGAGGGCAACTAGTATCAAGTTTAACGCCAAAGAGGAGAAAATTCGCAAAAGGTATTTGCTCATCTTACTGTAGGTAATCCGTAAATAAGAAGAACTTGATTACCTCGTAAAAATAATTGAAACTTTTTTAAAATTCTCCAAGCGACTAGCAGAGCTATGAAGAAGGCTTAGATGAATCTATTCATATTGATGCAAATGTTTGGCAATTGATGTATCATATTTGACCAAACATCAAATAACGAAAATGTAAAATAAAAACAGCAAAATGCTGTAAGAACAAGGAATTTATAAATCTATGTAAAGAATCATAAATGAGAAATCAAATAAATCAATTCATGGGTTTAGTTCCCCTAAAATAGAGAATGTAAAGAGGGACAATGTAGAAGAATTTATAAAAGAGCTAGATATTTCTGAAATTATAGATGAATATAATAATCAGTATACACGAAATCCACATGATGATAATTATAATATTGCACTTGTGAGTTCTGATGGTTGGAAGGGGATTTTGAATAATTATGATAATTATTTTGACGATTATCCTCAACTATATCTAAGAAAGATTATTGTTTTGATATTTGAAATAATCGCATTATTTTGTGAAAAAATAATAAGAAGTTAATAATATAGATATATCATGCTGTTACTGATATCTGCACATATTGCTCTAGTGATTACAAAATATTACAGTGATTTCTCAATACTATATCTTGAGTTTTATGAAAATTCCTCAAAAAGTAACTATTTAGTTTAATTTTTAGTTTTCTTTACAATATACATAATTGAAATCAGCATAAGAATTTTTGGATCAAATTTAATTCACTTTTTGTGTTCTTTTTGGAACTTATTTGATCTTTTAAATTTGATATTATTGGCTTTGTTAGTCGATGAAGTAATAACATTTGATTTCACTCCTTTAAGAGCTGTTAGAGTATTAATATTCTTAAGTCATATGTCATCTCAATTGCGCTTAACTTTTAGAGCACTTATTAAATCTTTCCGTTATACGATAGAAGCTCTACTAATTGTTGTAATTTTTAGCGTTTTCTTTGCAAATGTGGGTTTTCATTAATTTAAAGATTTGACTTAAAATAAATGCGTTGACCTATAATTAGGAATAGTGATGATTAACAGTCATTGTGGGTGGCTTGATTGCCCTAGTGAAACTCTTTGCATCAGTATTCCTATTGATTTAGAATAAGATTCCATATCTAACTTTAACAACTTTTAACACTCTTTTGTGTCTATTGTAAGAATAATTACTATGGATAACTGGACTGATTTAATGTACACACTGTTATATTCATTAAACCCTTTTGTTTGGGTTTATTTTGTTTTTGTAATATTTATTGTGGGTTTTTTTGCATTTAATTTAATTATTGCCATTCAAAAAACTTATTATTCAAAGTTAGTTTCAACGATTGAATATTATAATGCTGAAGAGGAAAGTAAAAATAACTAATTAAATTTACAATTTATAAAATGCATAGGCCTTTATGATAAATTGATTGCCTTAAAGTAATAGAATGTTAAATTGGAACAAGAAAATAATTCTCTATACAATAATATTTCTTATGGCAGATAATAATTTCTATAATCAGCTTAGAATGCTACAATACATACCCCTAACTAGTCTTTTTATTAATCTATCAAAAAAATGTAAAGCTTTTATGAGAAATAATAATCAGATCGAAGTAAAAAAAAGTACCAACCATGGCATTTCCTATCAGCGAGGTAAAAAAGAGAAATGGAGCAAAAGAGAAATAAAATCTAAAATTTGCTAACATCGCACAAAATTTCATGGAGAATTAGAAATTTATTGCTTCCTAAAAGAGAACTAAGCTTAGACAAAGGAATCCTAAATTACTTTGATTAGGAGGAAGAATAAGAGATCCTAAAATATTTCCATTAATAGGATATATACAGTTGGAGAACTTAAGTCCTATAAAATAATTATGCATCTGATTCTGAATGCGACATTCTTAGAGGAATATATTAAGGAATGAATGTGCAGAAAAAGTTACAGGCTGAGTTAAGAAAAATTTAATCATTCAAATTGAAGTAATTTTACACATATTTCTCATGTGGTGAAACTCAAGAAATTAAACATTTTGAGTCCATTGGCAAATAATAAAGAAAATTTCCGATTAGAATAAGTTAAAGAACAATAATTACTGAGAGTTCAACTTTTGATGATTTGAGAAATGATTAAATTCTCCTTGTAAAATCTCCCAGAAGATAAATTTCTAGCCTTTAGAGTAGAGGGTAAAAGAGGAGCAAAACATAATTAATTAAGCAAGACATTGCAGATTGCTTTTTTGAGTTTCCTGAATATTAGGAAGGATAAAATTACTTTTTAATGAATGGAATCAAATGGAATTATGAGTCATTACAAATCTTGATAAATAGAGAAATAATTTCAAATGATGAGAATGATACTTCGACGCATTAAATGTTTTTCCATAAATATTTGAAGTTCAGAGTAATAGAATATATTAATATTAGAGTAAAGAGATCAAACTTGGTTATGTAGCACATTGTAACATATCCATACAAGATGTGACGAAACAATTGGAGTTTTCCAAGTTACTTTCAATCTTAAGAGCTCTGAACACAATTGAAAAATTCATATGGATTACAGGATTCCGAGGATCCTTGTAGGCATTTGTTAACATAATCGATAAATTGGTAAATAATAAACATGTTAATTTTATTTTTGATTTTTCTGCATTAATTAATTTTAGTGTTTTATGTTCTATTGGATATATTGAAGATAATCTGATTGATTTAATTAATTTTTGGATGACTATTGTTTTAGCTTTTTAAGTGCTTCTGAAATTAATAGGGAAAGGAGTTGGTAATTAATAACATTTATCTAGTTTAATTTTGTAGGAAATAAAGTAATCTTCTTGATGTTTTTATTATTTTGGTAGCTTTACTACATGATTTCATAGAGGATGCAAATACAGAAATTTAATTAAACTATTCAAGTGAAATAAAAGCTATGAGGGCCATTGGTGCTTTGTTTCTATATAGGGTAGTTAAATATAATTAGTTCATAATTCGAATAATGGATATAGCAAGTATAACTATTAAAAAGTAAAATTTATCAAAATATAGAAAAGATATCTGAGTCTGGCTTTTCTAATGCTTTCTTCCATCTTATTTTTTGCCATAATAGGAATGTAATTATGCATACAAGAATTTGAAGAAACTGATAATCTTAGTTAATTACATTCCTTTAAAAGTTTTGCAAAGTCTTGGATGACTATATTCAATATTACTACAAATGATGATGCCATTGGTATGCTGAAAGTGATATTACGCTACCAACAACCTTGGATAGGAATTACTTTTTATATTTCTGTTGTATTTTCTATTAATTATCTGATTAATGGACTTGTACTGGCGGTATTACTTGATGCTTTTTCTGCAGAACTAGAGACTCAAGCAGAATCAAACAATGATTAATCTTTAGACCTATTAAGAAAACTAGGGATTGAGGAAGAATTAAAATTGGAGGCAAACAATATCTAAATCACTAAAACTGTTGAAAATATGTAAATTCATAATATTATTATATTTAGAGGTGAAGAAGTCGTAACAGATACTAGTAACTTTTTAACTCCCAGAAAATAGACCAAAATAAATTTGAAAGATTTGCCAGAAACCTCAAGAAAGTTATTCATGAAACAAAAAACTCGTAAATCTATTTTTATATAAAGACTTTGCTTATTTTTCAGACACATAATGCAGAGATTCCTGTTATTTGTTCTCTTATAAAAATAAATTTAGAAAGCTTTGCTATAAATTATCAAAAAGTCTTGGATTTAGGTTTTTGGACAATCTAGCGATATTGTTAACGACAATAATTATAATAAGGATATCATTTGATAACTAGAATTTAGAGATTTATCACATTCATTTTGAAAGTGCATATTTTAAATTGTTTCTTGGATAAAATATTATCCTGCTGATCAATTACATTGTTTCAATTATCAGCTATGGTTTCATATTAGATGAAGGAGCGACATTTAGGGACTTATTGAAATTCATTGATTTAATATACTTAACAGCATATTATGTGAGATATTTTAATGACTCTCCTATTTTGAATGTTCTGTTATATTTAGGTATCACTAGAGTTATTTTAGTTTTTGGAAGACCAATTATGTTAATTAATATTTTTGAAAGTGTGTAAGGAGTTAAAAAAGCAATGATATAAAGCTTGCTTTAAATTATCAATATTATAGCAGTCATTTTATTAGTTTTTATGGTTTTCAATGTATTCGCTATGCATCTATACCATAATAAACTTGGCTATTGTGAAAATTTTATGAATTTTGGAGTCAATCAGAAACTTTGTGAACTTCAAAATTTAAAATGGATTAATCATCCATATAATTTTGATAATTTCAAGAATGGCTTATTTACTCTTATTGTTATTTCATCATTTGACGCATGGGGTGAAGTAATGTAAATATGTTCTAATGCCAACTTTGCTGACATAGGACCAACACCATTTCAGAATTAATGGACGACTTATGTTCTGTTTGTGATTTTTATTTTTGTAGGAGCTATGTTCTTCATGGGCTTTCTCACTGGAGTTCTATTCATAGAATTTAAGAAATTCACTAAAAAGTTGGAAAATAAAAACCTAAATCAAGAGTAATCACAATTCATTTAAATTTGCTCTGTTATACTGATTCAAAAGCCAAATTACTCTAGACCTCCTGATTCGTTGTTGAGATAAGGAGCTTATAACCTTATGGTGAATAAAAAGTAATATACGATTATAAATTAGCTATAAAATTTTCTACAACCTTTTGCTAGTTAGTAATGGTCTAATTCTCTGTTTTTTATTTGATATTACGACAGCATATTTTAGAAATTTGGCTAATAATATCTATTAATTTTTTGCAATCCTATTTTTATTGGACTGTTTAATCAAAATGTTAGCACTTGGAGGCATTCGATATTTAGCCTAAACATGGAGAGTTCTAGAATTGGTTTTAACTTTGACTTCAGTTTTGGATTTTATTTTTGACTTGAAATACAGATGGTTTAAGAAATATACTGCTCATGATTATTCAATCACTATTGTTTACATGGCTCGAATATTTATGGTCATAAGAGATTTAAAAATCTTATTAATATTTTAAGAATTCAAAGGACTTTAAAGATTACTACGTGTACTTTATTTCTCTTCACCATTATTACTCAAAATTATCTATGTATAAATTATAATTTAAACGACTTACGCTTTTATTGGCTGTGAATTATTTAAAAATGTAACAATGGTAACTTGTATTTACTAACTAGGGATAAGTAATTGATTAAAATTACTTAAACTTTAAGAACTTTTTGAATTCTGCTCTAATTTTATTTAAATGTACAACTGGAGATGACTGGAGGGCTGTGATAATTGATTGTTCAAAATCTAATAGATTTTGCACTCAAACCCAATGTGGCTCAGATTGGGCTTATCTGTATTTTCTATCTTATTACTTATTGTCTAATATTATAATCATGAATCTATTTGTGTTAGCCTTAGTTGATTAATTCGAAAGTAACAAGTTAATTTATTCAGATTTTTTCAATAATACAACAAATGTGATTTAAACCTATGTTGAGAATATTGATCATTTCTGTAATTGTTGGTGTAGATATACCTCAGACACAGAAGGCACCAAACTGCATACAAGATTTATAGCTCGATTTTTGCTAGATTTATCTGAACCACTTGGTGCCAGATAGGGAGATAACATTTGGGATACAGCATATGATGCCTTCAATTTTAGAATTAAAGCGTAATTCTAATTTCTATGTAGGGACTCACAAGGGTTTGTAAATTTTAATGATTTACTCTACGAAACTATTCGTTTTGCTTTTGTAAAGTAGATATTTAAGGAAGGGTCGACAGTAGGAAAGGCAGAGATGAAATTGTTTGATATAGCTATGAAACAAAAGTTAAGTTAATAAGCTTGTAAGAAGTAGATTGAAAATTTTAAAATAAAAATAATTGGGTAAATAAATGACTCAGTAGATTTCAAATATTAATACTAAAATTTCAACATTTTATAAGAATACTTATAACTACTTATGGTTTTCAAAACTTGGAAATCCTTTTCAAAAAGACTTTTTGAACGATCCCAAAGAGGCATACTTGAATATACAGAATAAACAAGTTAAGAGGCAATAGAATCCTATGCATCACCGTCGCCTTTAAAAATACAAGAAAAAACATAAATAGAAGAGAAACTTCATGCATCATAAGCGATTGAAGAAAACTAGATGGAGCTAATTAAAACATTTCAAGAATCCAACAAACTCAAACACACTAATTCTAACAATAGTTCAACATTTTAAGGTGTGATATTTGAACCAGCTGGAAATAAGCATTCTTGGGACTCTAAACCTCATTCCCTTACAGTAGACAATTTTTAGAATTGTTAAAGGAGAAGAGTTTAAGCTTTTACGTTTAGCGATCTCATTTCTTAGTAATTCAAAAATAATTGATTTATATTTATATTATAATGGACACAGAAGAAGAATGTTTTTCAGGTGATGAAATAGATCAATTCAATTGCCCCAAGCATTAATAAATATATACAAGTATTTATATTCTGTATATGAGATTATTGTACAACAACCCAATAATTATTGTGTTAGGAATGTATGATTAAATGTAGTGTAAGAGTTCAAAATATCATTACTATTGAGAAAGTATATTAATCTCCTATAAGGCATTAAACAATATTGGCTTACAAAACAAATAGCAATTAGTAAAAGTTCAAAAAATAATAAAAAATTACCACTAGCTCGATGATCAATTCAATAAGGATCATTGTTAGGTTGACAAGATGTCATAATTTTAAATTTAAGCATTGAACTGCGTTTGCACATAAATTATTGAAGTAGTTCAAAATAAATTTGCCGAATTGATTGAATAAGTTGAAATTCATAAAATGAAGTACGTTTAATAATTTCAAGATTCAAAAGTAAATGAGATTTAAATGTTAGTGTATTATAGATGAATATAAAGGAAGGGCTATTTAATTAGAGAAGAATATTTTGAATTAACAAAATAGTCCAGGTTACGATTAATTAAAGAAATTTAGGGAATACTATACCATTAATTGCAAGACAATGAAAGAACTAGAAAACGAATTCGAAAATCTTTCACAAATGCCTAAATCACAATACTAACAATACTAAATAAAAAATGCATCAGAAATAGTTAAATCAATTTAGTTGATCCTTAGCAACCTTGAAAGAGATTCTGAATGTCGGATAAAGAGAGTTTCATCTAAGTTATTTTAATAACCAAATACAACTCGAGCTAGCCCGTTCTCTAAAAAAGGATTCACTTAGCATAGTTCTCCTCATTTCAGTTTGCAATAGTCTAAATAAAACATAAAGAAAGCTGAAGTCAAACAAATAACTCTCGAAATACCTACAGACTTGAGTTCAATCCTCGATAAACAGTCCCCAGAGCAGTCAATGATGAATGATTTCTTCAGTAACAAGTAATCTGTAAGCGAACATTCAATTTCAAAAATGGAAGTACCTATCATGAATCAAACATAATTTTATGTTATAGGAGGTCTTCTGAAAGGATAACGATAAAATTTGATAGAAATAGTAGATCTCTAATAGAGAGTGTCAGGTTAGTATGATTTTCTCATTTCTAACAGATATGGATTTTAAACTGCATATCATGGGAATTAAGTGTTGTTGATTGGGGGAAAGTAAGAAGGAATTAGAACTGCACTATGCGAATGCTATGATCCTTACTTAAAATAATCTAAAATTTCTTAATTAATTTTAACAAAGGGAGTTAGTGGTCTTGCTACAAAATAAATCGGAAACAAACTCTATATTTCAGGAGGAAAAACTGATTAAGGAGCATAAGACACATTTTAAATGATTAATTTAGATACATATTAGACCAAGAATCTTTCACCTATTCCTATAAAATGCTACAACCATTCACTTGTTTTGGGAAACGATCATGCAAGTTTGTTTTTAATTGATGAACAAGGAAGTTTCAAATATGAAATAGGAACGAATCAATGGAAGCGCATCAAATAGCCACATTTTCCAAGAAGGAGCCACGTAGCACTCACACTTCCTGATGGAATTTGGATATTTGGAGGTAGATAGGGGAAAAAACATATTAAATAAGTCGAAAAATATGATGAAACTGATCAATAATTTTGCATCATGGGAGAGTTTCCTAATCCCACAGTAAAATTTGATGCCATTGTGAGTGATGATTATCAGTTTGTTTATTTAGTTGGTGGGAAAACATAAGAAAATATTCCAAGTTCTCATATTTGGAAGTAATATTTTAATATATTTAGGTATTCAATTTTAACCAATTAATGTGAACTGTATTGCTAATTCATGAAGGCTCGATATGCACATAAACTAATCCCTAAAAAAGTTTGATTTCAATTATTAACTTATATATTAAACCATAATACAGACACAAATTTATCTATGTTATTATCATAAAAATTTGAATATTCAATTATCATTGTATTCTAGATCACGGCATATTTCCTAAAAAAAATTTATTTATATTTTTCAAATGTTTATAGTTAAACCAATATTATACCCAGTCGATTAAGAGCTTATAGACAAAGGCACATATTTTTAGGTCAAAATCGATAATGAATAACCTTAGAATGGTTAATGCAGAGTATTAAAGGAAATTTTAGAATTCATTTTGGAAAAAAGACTACAACCAGATTAGAAAAACCCAGTTCAGAAAGCATATAGAAGAGTACTGTTATTCGAGAAAAAGGATAGTTGGTTAAAGGTATCAAATTTTCAGAATTCTTCATTGAATGCATTTTAATTTCATACTAATATCTACTCACATGATGAGATTAAGAACAATCAGGCAATCCTTAAACTTACTTAAATAGTATAACACTTTATTCCAGAATTCATTGAATTTAAAAGAAAATAGCTAACTATTGAAAATGAATTTATGGAATACTCATTGTCTGAGATCTTGAAAGAAATAATTCAAGATTATTTTAATTATAAAATTTACAAGAGTGATGTATAACACTGTTTATTAGCTATCTAATTTTATTAAGCAAAGTAAGATGAAGAAACTAATAAAATAATAAACTCATTAAACAGCTATATAAAATAAGTTTTATTTCAAAAAGCTGATTTGTAGTAAATGTCAATAGAAAACTAAGAATTAATGCTTAAAGCCTTTCAACAAACATTTAATAAATGGTATGAAAAATCAAAAGCGAGATTCACAGAAAAATTGAATAATTTGAAAATATAAGCAAGTCAAGCAGAGATAGAAATTAAAAAATATTAATTAGAATTACAGGAATTGGAGGCGTATGAAAAACGATTAAATGAGGATAAAGACTTGGCAGATTTAGTGTAGTAAAATAAAGAATTATGGAACTAAATTAATAAAAGCAATTGAATAATAATAGAAATTTTATTGGTAAAATATAAAAATTTTTCTTCTATCTACATGCAAACTTATGTTTAAATTTGAGGTTACCTGATTTGTCAAAAATTCCAATATAATATTGTACTTATGTGTCTTAACAATCCGATATTCTATTCTCAATTTCAATGTTAGAGTCTCGCATTTGTTCTGGAATTGTGATGTACAATAGTTCAAACTCTCGATGTACTTTTGAATTATGTGCGAAGCTGCTTTAATAAATTTTGAGTTTGTTTTCATAAGGTTTATGTTCAAAGAAATTTATTTAGTGTGATATTTCTCAAATGATTAATAATAGTTAAATAGTTAAGTTTTGTGATTAGATTGTTTCTGTATTTTGAACTTATTAGCATTTTAAGCCATCTTTTTTTTTACCTTCATAAACCACAATTGCATCATGCTAAGCTCGTTTTCTAAAAATAATCTCTAATATTTTTTTAATCCTCTAATTAGTGGGTAAACTTCTTTTTATCTTTTAAACATCAATATCATATTTTGATGCCATTATCACTTTAAAATTCAAAATTGAAGAACCATCTCAAACTTTGACTTTTAAGTATTGTTCTTCTTCTATCATTTCTGAAAATTTTTCATCTTTTTAAATTACATATAAGTGTGAATTATTGAATATTTAATAATAAGTAATTTTAAGTTCCTCATCAAAGCTAACTAGATTTTCATTTTTAATTAGTCATTTTTGAGATTGTGGAAAAACAATTTCACATTTCTATTATATGAGCCCTGTTAATTCTCTGGCTGAATTTTCAGTTTTACTAAATATACAAAATACTCCATCCCTGTCGAAATCATAACAATGAATAAAGAGAGTAAAATTTAAAAGTTTTTTATTATCCCTTGATGAATTTAGTATTCCCTTCACAATAAGCTTAATTCTTTAACCAGGGAAGGTAGGTCAATTTCATCGACCTCTTTTTTGAAAGAAAAATAGAACATTCTTTGGCATAATAATCGATATTATTCTATTCCTATTAATAAAGGAGTTCGAGTTTTCTATTAATTAAACTGAAGAGTCCATTCATGAAATGGTAAATTAAGCATAAATTAAATTTCAGTTTTATTTGCTGATTATGTACAAATTATATGAAATCATAATTATAGTCTATAGAGTATGTAAAGAAATGCATTAAATGGATTTTTGTAAAATAAATTTTACCTTACCTTTTAAGTATTTGAAGCTATGCGGCAGCTACCACAGTTTTGAGGAAAAAGTTAATCAATATAACTAATACATATATATGGATAATAATTATAAAATTAAGAAAGAATATTGGATATTGAATTTAAACTAATATTAATACGTATATTTTAATAATGCAAATACAAAAAATAGAACATAGTAAACTAGCTATCATTGGTAATGTGGATTCTGGGAAATCAACACTCGTAGGAGTCCTGACCAAAGGTATTTTGGATGATGGAAGAGGTGGTGCCAGAGAGGTATAAATAATTTAAATTTTAGCGTGTATTCAATTACAAACATGAGAAAGAGAATGGGCGAACCTCATCAGTTGCGCAAGAGATAATGGGGTTTGATGAGACACTTAAATAAGTGTTACCTGAGAGATTCAATTAAAATAAGAATAAATACTGGAGCTAAGTCGTGGAGAAAAGCCATAAAATTGTCACCTTCCTCGACTTGTGTGGACACGAGAAATATCTGAAAACCACAATTTTTGGACTAGTGGCCATGATTCCAGACTATTCCCTAATAATTGTGGGTGCGAATATGGGAGTGTCTAAAATGACAAGGGAACATTTGGGAGTAAGTCTCTTCCTCAAAATACCTTTTGCAATTGTGTTGACGAAAATTGATATTGCCCCATAGAATGTTTATACAGAGACAGTCGAAAATATTAAAGGACTCATTCGCAGTCCTGCAATCAAAAGAACTGCAGTAGTTTTTGATGAAAAATCTGAAATGGAAGAAATTGACAAATGGGCTGCATTAATGCACGGGAACAACGTAGTACCCATATTCCAGGTGTCGAGTGTCAATGGCAATGGACTGCCACAATTGAGCCGATTTATTAGTCGTGTACCAAATAGAGATCAAATTAACAAGGCTTATCAAACAATCAATGATCCCTTCTAATTTGATATACAAGAGAACTTCAATGTTCCTGGAGTAGGAATAGTAGTTAGTGGAATCATAAGAAGTGGTCGTGCTGTATAAAATCAACATGCACTTTTGGGTCCAGATAAGGGAAAGAGTATTAATCTTTGTGATTCGTAGCATTCAAACCAGTGACAATTAAATCTATACACATCAATAGAGTACCAGTAGAAGCAGCTTAAGTTGGAGAGTTTGCCTGTTTTGCACTTAAACCTTCAAAAGCAGGAGATAAATTAGATAGAGCAGACTTTAGAAAGGGAATGATATTAATTGATCCTGCCATGAAACCTGAACCAGTCTTTGAATTCGAAGTATTTTATAGTTTAATTTAGGCAAACATTCATGTACTACATCATCCAACAACTATGAGCCATGGATATTAGGCTGTTATGCATTGTGGTGTCATTAGATAAGCAGTTGAAATGAAGAAAATATTCTAACATGATGTACTTAGAACAGGGGATGTGGATACAGTGAGGTACTTTCTTAATGTAATGTTTAGACTTAAGTTTTTGTATGCTGCTGAGTATTTAAAAACTGAACAAATCCTGGTTATTAGAGAGGGAAGAACGAAGATATTTGGTTACATCTCAAAATTGATCACAGACAAACAGCTGGAAGAGGAGAAAAAACTATAAGTCAATCCAGTTCCAGTTAAATAGTAATAATAAGTGTGATTATTTATTATGATTAAACAATTTACTCCTTAAGACAGAAGAATATACTCATGCCCTCAATAAAATAAGGTTGTAATGCGATGTGATCCATTGGCCATTAGTTTATTTAAGGAATTTCGAGCAACAAATTGCAATTACTGTTTAAAAAGTAGTCAAACAAATAGATGTTCGATTTGCAAATAGTATTTTTACTGTAGTGTGGATTGTTAGAAACAGGACTGGAAAATGCATAAAAATGAATGTTAAGCACTGAGCAAAATTACTAGAGAAATGCCATGCAATATGTTACTTGTATTAAGAGTTCATCTCAATAATATTGATATTTCTGAATTTTATGGCAATCCAGATAATGATTGTGATTAGCAACTCTATTAATAATTTTAGGACTGTGCTGCTTATTTATCGTAGATACTTGGTTAATAAGACATATTGAAATTCATGCAAATTCAGATCAAAATACAAATGAATTCTTTTACAATAAATGACATTAATGGAGATTCAATTGGAATAGGACTTTACACACCAGCAAATTACTTTAATCATCGATGTATCAAAAGTTAGCCTAATTAAATTAATGTTGCTAATTGTTCTCATTTTTTTAATAGAAGGCAATTAATTGTGATTACAAATGATTCATATAAGAGTGATTAAGAGTTGTGTATAAGTTATGCCAACATCACTAATTATAATTTAAGATAGAAATTCTTAAGGGAATAATATTATTTTACTTGTGATTGTGATAGATGTAGTAGTGAGAAGGAGCAGGATAAATTTGAAGATAAAATGTCAATAAAATCTGAAGAATATCTAACACTCTTATAAAAGAAGAAATTTAAAAGTGCATTTAAAGTATTGGAAGAATTAATCTAATTAATCCCTTCATAATATGACAATCATGAACATCCATATCTTGGTTGGAGAATGAATGAAGCCTCAAAATTGGCATTTCATTTAAATTATCTTGGAAAAGCAGAAACTTACAGTGTCTAAGCTATACGTCTCCTTGAACCCTACTTTAGTGAAACAAGTGAATTCAAGGAATTGGTGGGTAGATTAAAAGATGTATAATCAGAAATAAGGATGACGAAGTGATAATACATTCAATGTTTTCTAAACTGATACAACTCATTGAGTTAGTTGATTTTATCTTGTTTTGCCTTTCTTTCAAGATTAAGTCTATTTTATATTTCTCTGGCTCTTGACTTTTCAGTAGATAATTATGGATTCTTGTGTTACTTGGTCTCAGATTCAAGGAAGGAACGTCTCTTTTCATTTTCTTCATTTATTCTTCTATTGATTTCATCATCTATCTTCTTTTTTGTATCACTTATCAATTTATCACCAGTTAACTCAAGAACACTACTCCTTGCTTATACACTAGGTTAAGTGAATTTGTTGACTATATCCTCATACATATCATCAAGTTAACGTTAACACTGACTTTGGAGTCTTTGGGATTCTTGTTTAATTTGATAATCAATGTCCTTGAAACTTGGTTCAACAAGCTAGTTGATTAATTGGTTGATACGCTCATCTTAGTGAGTGGCTTTATAATAGTCTAATTATCTTACCCAATTGAGTTAATTCTCTCTAGAGACCTAGCATACTCTTTTCTAGTCTATCTATCTTATGTGAGACTCCCTCATCTCCTCTGCAACGATCGAGATTCAAATCTTAGAACTGTCTAATGATGTGGTCTAACTGCTTGGTTAGCTCATTGATCCTCTTATCCTACAATGATGAGAGATTTTCCATGTATCCCATGCGTTCTTCCATTAATTTCAACCGCATAGTCACATTCTCAGAGTCAACGAACATAAATATTTAATGAGAGAAATTATTCACATAGGGTTAGGAAATTGTGGTGTACGAATTGGTTGCAAATTCTATGAACAATTGGTTTAGGAGTACTAAATAGAAGCCAATCGAACATGTGAGAAGCCAGCAGAAGGAATTGAAGTGCATTTTAGTGAGATAGGAGATAAGAAATTTGTTCCTCGTTCTATTCTTTATTCTCGAGATGTGGAGTAAATATTAGCAAATCCACAATCTCTAATCTTCAATCCAAATAATTATCAACTGGATCTTATTGAAAGCTTACGTAAAGAGCTAGAAATATGTGATAACTGTTAAGGATTGTAGGTTTCATTGCATTTAAGCACAGATTTAGAAGATTTTCAAAAAGTATTTGAGGAATACCCTTCCTTTCCTATTCAAGTATTTACTGTATTCCCAGATTATGGTCATGATGCCATAAGAAGTGCACTAAATATGAAATACCTTGAAGGGACCAATATTGTAGCATTCGACAATTATGGTCTCAATGAATAGTTTGCTAAAGTTTACAAATCTTCACTCACATACACTGACTATAATGGATTAATAGCTTCAGTCATGAATGCAATCTCTAGTCCTATGAGATTTAATGGGAATACAACTCTATAGAGAATTTACGGTGTATAGTCCCCCATGAATGTAGAAGTGTGCAAATTGTTGTAAGATAAGCAAACTCTCATCAATTTATAGTAGATTATGGAAGCTAAACCTCTTATTGAAACAGATCCAAATACAATTGATAAAATTATACAAGTTACTTTAATTGCGAGAACTAGTCAATTAAGTGCTAACTAACTTCATTAATAATTATCATAATCATCCAGTCGTTTCTACAATAATATAGTAAATGTGAATTATTACCTAACACCATTTAAATAGGAGTTATTAGTCTCACTAATGAAATCATCACATATAAAATACAAGTTAGAACAACTAAAAGGTTAAGTGTTGAAAATGTAATAAAGAAAAGCCTTCAATTAACTCTATTAATGGGAAAATCAAGAAGAAGAAGGTTTGAGTTATTTAGATAATTTGATTAAATTGTGCAATGAAATAATCACTACCCATTAGGATAGTTCTCCCCCACCACCTCCTCCACCTTAACCGATATAATTGGCAGCTGCTAGTCCTGGTGTAGCAGATTTGAGAAGAAATGAAACTAAAAGAAATGAACCTAAAGAGGATCAAATAAGAGTGGCCGATTATGAATCTTCACCTAAGAAATAAATATCCTTCCAGTAGTAAAGTTTGATAAAGAGTGGGTGAAATTAATTAAAATAATTATTTATGAGTCAAACTATAAAAAGAACTAAGTTCAGGATTAAGGATGTGATAGACAATAATCTACAAAATTAGGAACATTCTGCCTAAAAAACAATCTAATCTTCCTATATTCGTTAAAATGTTCTTGACTTCGATTAGTTAAAAAAAACACTGGAAGAACGCAAACTAACTTTCATTAAGTTTGCTTTCTAATAGCAAGAGCTGATTGAAGATCGCAATTTAGGGCCGGTTCTGTAGGGCATTTGTCGAAATTAAAATGTTGGTTCTATGTCAGTCAGTGAGTTAATACCGAAATAGTAAATCCGAACATATTTGATGTAAGCACAATAAGAGAAACCAAAAAGAGTATTAAAACGTTTTGCACATTGGGAATGGGATGGAGAGAATGGACATAGCAAAATGATGAATCATTAATTTACTTAACGACATGAAGTTGAGATTCTTGCACGTTTAGAAAATAGAGGTGGAGAAA
The DNA here is from genome assembly GCA_000715435.1 of Paramecium caudatum. Taxonomy (NCBI): domain Eukaryota; phylum Ciliophora; class Oligohymenophorea; order Peniculida; family Parameciidae; genus Paramecium; species Paramecium caudatum. The sequence goes on from JMSD01000037.1 coordinate 115,530, forward strand.
AAGTGCTAAGATAAAGGATTATAAATAAATGGTCTAAGCATTTACCTACACTTAGTGGATTACATGAATTTGGAAAATAATTCACAAAGGAAAAAACCGAAGTTCAATCTCTACCTGTATCTCTAAGCCCAAAATGTAGAAATGAGTCTTGTCATTAAATTAAGAATTGGTTATTAGAATTAGATGAATTAAAAAATGATAATGAGATAGTGAAAAGGTATTGTGAGTGTAAATTAGGAAATTGGAGAAGGCATTAGATAGCTTGCAGAGGAAATGATTATCATTTTAATAATTATGAAAATCAAGCTGAGGATCTCTCTTAGAGGTAAACCTTGACGTTTGATAACTTGGTAGCTAAGATCTCTTCGACTTATCTGATGATGGCGATTTCTTATTATCTGTGTTCTGAGTCTTCAGCATATTAAGTTCTCCATGAATCGCATTCAGCTTCCTTTTATTCTTTTCCTGATGAGGCAGCGTTTAATTCGTCGGTGGCGTCTTCCTTTCTCTTCTTTTATAAGTCTAAGGCTTATTAGTTGTCTTAGAGTTATCTTTCTGAGTCTTCTCTGGCGGCACTCAATGATTCTCTTTAGGCGGCGATTTCGACGACCAATGCTTCAAAATCTAATTAGGCTTAGATTTCTGTTTCTCTGGCTTATTCTAATGCTTCAGCCAATTATTAGCTGACTTCACCTAATTTGTTGAGGACGTTGTTCAATTATTCAGCTGAGAATGTTGAGGCAACTTACATAAGAGCGAGGATTGGGTTGGTGGCACCAATCTTGTTCAATTATGTGAGGGCAGCCAAGACTTCTTAGTCTGGTTGGATTGAAGACAATTTTTAGATGATGACTTCAACAGCTTCAATGACGTTTTCTGTTTCGTTTTCGAATTTAACGAAGTTGGCAGCATCTTCAGCTCTTTATTCTCTGATTTATGTTTCTTATTCGTTGAGGATGTCCAATTGAACTTATTTGTTTTCAACATCTTGAGTGAGTTATTCAACCTTGGCACTGAGGGTTTAGATTTCTTATGTTGATTCGGTGATTTCGTTGGATGCGAAGTCAATTCTTCTATTGTATTAATAGATTTCTGTTTCACAGTCAACTTCATCTTGAGCGTGCTTTTAGTCAGCCTCTTATTGGTTGAGGATCAAGTTTTCTCTCAATTATTGTAACATCTTGGCAATGTCACCCAATGGGGCCTTGTTGTTCAATTAAAGAGCAATTGTGTCTAACAATTTTCTGCCCAATTCGTGTTCTTCCATGGCTTCCAATTGTGTGAAGACGGCCTTGCTTGGGTCGTTGCTTCTCTTAACGAACACAGCTTGTGTGAGTGTTAATCCCAAAAGAGCAATAAGAATCAATTTCATTAATATTATTTACTAATCCCCAACCCTACACCCTTTTCTAATCGAAACTATTCGTTTTTGCTACTTTTTATACTTATAATTAAAAACGATTTATTTTCTCATTTATTCAATAGATATGACGGCACATCAGCAAACGTTGGCTTCAATGTGTAATTACCTACTCCTGGTACACCTTCATCGCTCTAATTCAATTGTGGTCTCAAAGCTGTTCCAAATGCCCACTTCGGACCTTCTGACTATCCTCTTAAATTGTAGTTCCCAGGTCCTTATTTTGTGGAATTCGTTACCTGGAGCATCCTTTCCCAAATTTCCTAAATCACTTCTCTAACCCGTTCCAATTTTAGCAGACGCTGGACGTTGTTTGCTCTACGAATCCATTGGGTTGTAGGCACCTGGTCCTGGTTAAAAATTAGTTGAAGTTGGCTCATATTTAGCCCCCAAAATTTAATGCTTAGGTCCCTCTCCGATACGGGTATTGAGGTCGTAAGTTCCAGGTCCTGGAATATCCCTAGCATCGCTCAAAGGACGTCGAGTTGCACTCCCTATTCGAACCTATGCAGATTTGGGTCTTGCAAATTCATAACGCGATTCGTAAGCCCCTGGTCCAGGGGTGCGCAATTATTCGCGACTAATGCCATCGCGTGTTTCGTTTCCAATTTTGTAGGAAGGAGGTCTTAATTTCTGTTTCTTGTCCCAATTGTATTGTCCTGGCCCTGGTACTTATTCTTGCTGCGTTTGATTTCTGCGAGAAAGCATCGAGAATCCTTTCTGCGATGTATTGAATTCGCTTCTAGCTTCATACTCTCCAGGTCCTGGGTTTTTGCCTTCTGAGAATGCCCCTCTGGAGGCTGTGCCAAATCTATACTAGGGCCCTGCACTATTAGGTCTTTTGAGGTACGATCCTGGACCTGGAGTGCGTTGAGCATCATAAAATCCAGCTCGTTATGAGTGTGGGAACCTTCCCTAAATGATTGAGGTACCTCATACATGGAACTCCTGTAACAGTTGATTTATTTTCATAAGCTCCTGGTCCTGGTTAGAACGTCGCGTAACTTTTTTGCAATCGTGAACCCATTGAATAATTAGGTAATGCTTTCACCATTGTCCTGTAGTTTGGATTGTAGGCACCTACGTAGAAATCATGCAATACCAGGTCCTGGTCCTTCTTTACCCAATTTGTGAGGTTTCTTTAATCCGAATGAGTATTTAGGGCCTTCCCTGGCAATGAGTGCTGGAGGCTCATAGGCTCCGGGTCCTGGTGCGAATACTTTGAGGAGTCCGCTCCGACCACCAGATCCAATTCTGCGAATTTACAACTACCATTTACTTGTAGGAAGGAGGAGTCATTTTTTGCCTCTTAATAGGTTAGTAGGCGCCTGGTCCTGGAGTGTCACTACGAGGATAGGTGGCTAATCGTTGTCAGAAAGCACTTTTACTTCGTTATGCTTTACCAATGGAAAATGCACTAACCATATAAATTTATTTTATGTTTAGAAACATCAACTGATATTCATTATATTATATTACTCTCTAAATTAATAGTATATAATGGCGCCCAATTTATGTTTTCCCACTAATTTGGTGGTACAATTAAAAATAAATAATGGCGAAGAACACAAACAAAAGGTAGTTTCTTGTACCGGAATACGCATAAGAATTAGGATATGCTAATGAGTTTCTAACTGGGTTCACTGATAATAGTATCTTGGAAGTGGACAACACCTTTGGGATTCGAAAATACATGATTGAATTAGTATGATATAGTTTATCTTAGCAAAAAGTAGCGAACAGACAAACCAATAGAGTAGATATATTGATGGAGGATTTGGAATACTTCTTCAATGACAGATTGGACTTCCTCCACAAGATCAAAACCAATACTCTATCCTACTAACGATTGTTTTATATGGCATGTGATTCACTAATCCCAAAGCCTAATAGAGATTATTTGGATGGGAATGACATTTTTGAAGAAGAAATCAATGTGTAAAGACAAATGAACATCGAACAAGATGCAAGCAATCCCCAACGATAATTGCCCCCCGAGTTAACTCGTAAATTGTAGCATATTGATTCTAATTAGTTAATTGTACATCATACGTGGTCCTCAAACCAAGAATTAAATTTTAGCGATCAGAAATTTGAAAGCAGATTTAATTGGATCTCTAATCTCTATTAGAGCTATGGTAGTTAGAACATCAGAAGTGAGACCACAGATAGTAGTTGCTTGCTTTTCTTGTGATGCTTGTGGATATGAAAATTATCAAACTGTTCATGGAAAGACTTTCACTCCTATTTTGGATTGTGCAAGTGACAAGTGTAAGGAGAATAAAGTCCGAGGAAGATTAATTTTCAATCATGGAAGTTCGAAGTTCATATCTAATCAGGAAATCAAAATTCAAGAACTCAAAGAATAATTACCAAAGGGATCCATTCCTCGTTCTTTCACTGTTGTAGCAAGAGGAGATAGCAATATTCGTATATGTTCACCAGGAGATATGATCACTTTATAAGGAGTATTCTTACCTGTTGAGAAGGAAGGTTATTTTGCAAGCAAAACACAATTATACAGTACTTACATAGAAGCATTTTAAATCAGAAGAGATAAGAAGAAATTCAAAGAAATTGATATTGAAGGTGCAAGTGGACATAAAATATTTGAGGATATCAAGAAATATCCATTCAGTGATTTATACATGAAATTGGCTCATTCAATAGCCCCTGAAATCTTCGGAATGGAAGATGTGAAGAAGGCTCTTTTACTAATGATTGTTGGAGGAGTGAGTAAGGAAATGCATGATGGATTAAAAATTAGAGGAGATATTAACATTGCTTTAATTGGTGATCCAGGAGTGGCAAAATCTTAACTATTGAGATACATCTCACAAGTTTCACCAAGAGGAGTTTATACAACAGGAAAGGGATCATCTAGTGTGGGTCTAACAGCTGCAGTGATTAGAGATCCTGTGACTGGTGAAATGGCATTAGAGGGAGGAGCATTGGTTATGGCTGATAGAGGAGTATGTTGTATTGATGAATTTGATAAAATGAATGAGAGTGATAGAACAGCTATTCATGAAGTCATGGAATAATAAACTGTTAGCATTGCCAAAGCAGGTATTACAACTACTCTTAATGCTCGTACCTCTATTCTAGCTGCTGCAAATCCAATGTATGGTAGATACAATAAAAAACAAACACCACATCAAAATATCAATTTACCAGCTGCTCTTTTATCAAGATTTGATCTTATTTTCATCCTCTTAGATGAAATCAATCAAGAAGCTGATATAAGAATGGCTACACATATTGGCAGAGTGCATTAAAATAAATATCAATCAAAGGATCATAATGATCTTTATACAGTTGAAGAAATAACAACATTTATTGCATTGGCCAAACAATATGAACCAATTTTGACTGCTGAAATCCATTAATACATTGCAGATTAATACGTAGAAAGGAGGAGATAGACATTTGATAAGACTTTAGATGGTTATTCTTACACTACTCCAAGAACTTTATTAGCTATTATTAGATTATCATAAGCTATTGTAATAAATCATCTAAATTTAGGCTAAATTATAATTAGCTGATAGAGTATCATAACGTGATGTAGAAGAAGCTATTAGATTAATGGATATTTCTTAAGAAAGTGTTAGAAAAGCTCAATAAATTGATGGTATTATTCTCTTAACCTAGACACTGTTTAAAAGAAAGATAAGACTGCAAAATTATTTGAATTGTTGTCATCATTATGCAACAAAAGCAATGGAACCATAAATAAAGATGCATTCATAAGATAAGCTCTAAGCAAAGGATCTCAAATGGCTGAAATTGAGGATTTTTTGAATACATACTCCTCACTCAACCAGATTTAAATCCATGGAGAACATTAAGATAGAATCACTTTAATATCATGATATATATTTATCTTCATTTGCCAATATAGAGTGCATCCATGCATGATTAAGTTTTCTCAATTCTATGCTTTTTACCATCAAAATCCTCCTTCCCATAAAGTGTGAATACTGCATCTTTTGGTAATTTAATACTCTTAACTTATCCTTAGTATTGTAATTTAGCCTAATTGTTGCATATCTTCACTTCTTATCCTTAGAAATCACATTCACTAAATAAATAAGCACAATTCTTATCAAAGTATTTAACTTCTTCATTACCAATATAAAATCCATAAAAACTTAATGATTTAATTGTTGATTCATCCCCTATTATGAATATATAATAATACATGTTCCAAATTCCACCTTTATGTGATTATCTTATTCTTATTCTTCATTTACTTCTACTCTAACTCTATCATTTAATGCTGAAAATCCACTAATTCCCATCAATGATACATAATCTACTATATCACTTGGTATCTCATATTCAGATACTAACACTTTAGCACTATCTTTAGATGTAGATAACCAACTATGATCTTCAGCATCTACAATCAATCCTAAATCATCTGTCTTGAAACTATTATCAAAATTTGATATAACAAGACATAACTTATATTCACTAGCACCATTAGTCTGTATTTTTATGAAATCCTTATTTAAATCTACAATCTCTTAATTGAATTCTTTTCTCTATTCTGGATTGAAGGTTGCTCCAACTATGTATGAATTGACTAAAGGAACTGATTCACTATCAGATAATAAGGGTAACTAAATCTCAGCTTCAGAAGACTTAACATATTGCACATGAATAAGTGGGTTATCACTAGCCATCCAATTATATGAAATCTAATCAATGTGATCTCCTTTAACTCGAATTGTAAAACCTCATGTAATAATACTATACCCTCTTAATTTACATTTAAGATTTCACTCATAAATGTGGAACCACTCATATCTAATAATCCAACTGCATATGCAATTTTTGGGATTCGTGTGAATGCTTTCTTGAATTTTATGTTTATGTCAACATCTTTACCCACTATATTTTACAATGCAACTCCTGTTTCTGATTCGTATAAGAAATGCTCAGCTTAGCATAAGTACACTAAACCTAAAACTATAACCCAATTCATTTCCGTTTTTAATATATTATAATCATTTCAATATTCTAGATGTCAAATCCTTAATCACTTAACCTTTCTTAATATAGTAATCATCCATGTGATAGATTTATGAACTCAATGTAATATCGAAATGTGTTGCAAATAGTATTATAGATTACTATTTGAGTAAGTATTTTAATATTCCATAAGCTATTGCATGTCCATCTATGGAACTAGTTCCTCTTCCTAATTCATCTATTAATAATAAACTATTCTTTTTATCAATCATATTTCTAACTTCTTTTAATTCAGTATAGAATGTACTCTCTCTTATATTATCATATGCACCCATTCTGCAATGAATTTCATTAAATGGTTTAAATTTCATAAATCGACATGGAACATCACAACCTAAACTACCCAAAATCACTAACAATCCAACTGATCTCAAGAGTGTCGATTTACCAGCTCCATGATATCCTGTTAATGTGATACAATCCCTAATTACTAATGAATTAGCAACGCATTTATCAATTAATGGATGTCTGAAATCTATTAATTCTATTTCCTATTCATCACAGATTTGAGGTGTGCATTATTCAGTACCATAATCTAATTTTGACATTGAAATTTGTACATCCAAGTAACTTAATTGATCAATTATATTTGAAAAATATTATCTATTTTTTATGATGCAATCTATGATCTTCTAATAGAATAATTACAAGTACTTTTTAAGTTAATCCATTAATTGGATATGTTTTTATTAACATCTTTAAAGGATTAAACATGTATATTTTCTATACCCTCTTCTTTTATTTGAAAAAATGAGTTCTTTGGTTGTCTTATAGTCTTCAGGCATTTCTATCTCAAAATTAGAGTATGTAACTCTAGCATCATACTGTTAATGAATTCTTAAGAACTCATCATAAGCTTTTGCTTAATTATCTTCAATGCTTTAAAAAATATTCATGTATTCTACTCTCTCTTCATTTTTTGGGGTCATCATATCTTAATCCTCCCCTTCCCATAAAAATTAATCCGTTATTAATTAAAGTGTATCATCAGTATATTCACAAAGACCTGAAAGAATTTTACTCTTGTAATTTTCTTTGTTGATGTAAATTCGTGATTTTAGTAAAGATAGGATATACTTAAAATTATGCAAGAACTTTTTAACTATTAATTGATCCTTTGGAGCATTAAATACTCTTGCCATTTAATACTACAAACTTAAATGTTTCAATTCATCTTGAAATCCATCAAAATATATCTAAAAATTCTTCACATCTTTGTTTGCCAGCTACCTATCACGTATGTCATCTATAGGGATTCTCTTCAAAAGGGTAGTAAGTTTTCTCTACCCTTCCTTTGTTACAGGTTTTATTAAAGGTTTGAAGAAGAGTTGATAAATAGTGGCATCAGTAACTCTACAGAATTTATCTTATTAATCGTTTGTGTCCAAAAATGTTAATTATGATATTCCATCGATACAGCGTTCTTTAAAATAGTTTTCCAGTTACTCATATGCACTAACTCCTATACCTCTGCTCTTAAATCTACACTTATATTTTTCATTTGTGATGATTTCAGATATGTTAATTGAGTTGAGGTTATCTACATTTGTAGTGTAAGCAACTTTATTTATTGTATCAATAACTATAGCTTCCTGTCCATAAAGAGACACCAAATAATTAGATTCTAGATTGCAATCCCCTAACATTCCAAATCCCAATAGTCCTTTACTATATATTCCTGTAACAAATCTATCAAATATGTTTTCATTCTTTTAAAATGTAGATTATTCACAGATTACGATTCTTTTATCTGTCTATTAAACTAAAGTTAGAACATGCTCTGCTACTGAATACTCACTCAAACCTACCAATTAGTCGGGTATCTTCCACTACAAATCTATGTATTACCTCACTATTCGAGCATCATCATCATATGCTTAATAAAAGTTGCCCCTTTGAAAGAGAACGATATCATCACTAAAGTATCTCTTTATCTCTTTATATTGACTTTTCATGGGGGTTGAGTCTTATCTCTTTTGTGGGACAATTAATTCATCATGAAATATAGCATTGTCACAAAGTTCAATATCATATTACATGAATTAAAAAAAAACAATTTACGCTAGAAAGAAGTCTCTTTCAAATATTGAAGAAGTGCACCTAGACCAAATATAGTTGAAGTATCTAAGTTACATTAAACGATTATCGGAAGACGAACTTAAGGAACTCAAAAGGGGATTCGAGTAACTACACTACGAGATAAAGAAGTCCAGGGAAATTTGATAAATATAATATAATTAATGCTTGGGTGGAATAAAATTACTTAGCTCACTAGCAAGGCTGGTGGAGCTGTCTCTAAGGTTAAGGATTTTGCAAAAGATCTAATCACTGTGGAAGTGGAGGAAAACTAGAACGCAAATCAAGATTTTTAACAAGCATTTGCGCAATTATAGAAAGGATACGGATTAGCATAGAGTCCTAAAGAAGAGACTGCAAAAAGCCCTCCTGAAGCTGCATCACCTTAGAGGATTGAGATGTAAGAAATTAAAAAGCCCAATTTTGAAGACATCAAAACACTCTTTCTTGAGACCTTTAAAAGCATGACGAATGGTGTCGAAGATCATGAAACATAAGAAAATGACACTCAATATTAGTAATCACTCACAAAATTAGATTCTTTACTCAATTAAATTGCTCTGAGTTCATAAGAACAGCTCGCTAAACTATAAGATCAAATTTAGATAGAATCATAATCATTGAGTGAGGTTGGTGTTTTGATTAATCAATTTTTCATACAAATTTAGAGATAAAGCACTTTTTATGATAGATTCGTATAGTTGAAATAGAAGGGTAGTAATAAAGAATTGCTCTCACTTATTGAAAAATCATTAACAAATACAGGTCAAGAGATTTTACAATCTAAATAAGAAATGCAGTAAAACAAAAAAGATTAACAATAATTAAATGAGAATGCATAGTTATAGAAGAAATTAGTTGAAATGCAAGATAAACTGTCAGTGTGTAACAATTAGATCAAGGAATAGTAAAATCGCATCTCTATTTTGGAAAAATATTAATCAGAATGGGATAAGATTAAGAGAGATTACACTGAGGAAATCAAATAGAATTTCAATGAAATTGAAAATTTAAAAGGAAAATTAAAATAGAAAGAAACAGATGTAATAGTATATTTATGCAGCTTCAATAAAGTTTCCAAGACTTATAGAAAGTACTCGAATTACGAACACTCCTCGATTAGAAAACTGAAGAAATAGATAGACTTGAAAAGTTACTAGAAGAATGGCAAAAGGAAAATTAATAATTATAGAGTGAACAAAAGGCAGTATAACTGTAGTTAGAGGCTGAAAAAGTAAATATATGAATTACTTTAAGGATCAAAGAGAAAAAATGAGCAAAAAGTTCTAGGAGGAATTCAAGAAACTTCGTTCAGAGGCTAATAAGGAAGATCTAAGTTAATTGAAAAATCTGAAAGAAAGTAACGAGAAACTTAAATTAACGAATTCCTAGCTGAAATTATAGGTTGAGGAGCTTTAAATAGCTAATGAAACTATTCTAAGAAATCAAAAAGAAATACAAACGGAAGTGCAAGCATTGTAAAATAAAATCCGATTAGACTAAAATTATGTCAATAATATGGTTGATAAGAGGGTTATTGCTAATGTCCTCATCCAGTACCTTGATTTTAGTACAGAATTTAAGGTTAAAATGCAAATATTGGAAACTCTTTCAAGTTTATTAGACCTCACTAAGGATGAAAGAGATAAAATAAGTATTGTATCCCTTAATTTAGTGCCCTTTCGAAATAAACAGCAACAAAAAGAGTAATCGAATTTCAGGGATAAATTCATTGGGTTTCTTAAAAATGGTGAATGACTTATATAATTTTAATTAAATTATGAAGGCACTCCTACAATAGGCCATGCAATAAATAAAACTTGACTCCGAACTAACTCGATTACTGGGTTAAAGGACTGATGCAGAGTCAATAATTTAGAAGTATCACACTAAATAAGTAGACTTAAATCGGTTTTCGAAAAAACTCTGGATGATCACACAGAACTCTATTGGAAAAAAGAGCATGCACACACAAAAGCTCAATTAGAGTGTTCGATATAGGAGTGTCTGAATTTAAGACATGATTTAAGAGAAATGGATGATGAAAGAACACACTAATCATAAGTGATAAAAGAATAGAATAAATAGATAGATGAACTCTAATTAACTTTGGGAGAAATAGAGTAGAAATTAAATTTAATGCAAGAAAATGTGGTGGCATAGAAATAAGAACTTGCAGAAGAATTTGAATTGAATTTGAATTAAATTCAAGATAGTTATAAATAAAAAGAAGAATAATAAATTAAATAATTAGAAGCAAAATTAGTTGAACTGGAATAGGTTGTAAGTGATTAATAGAGTGCATTAAGGAAGGAGAGAGAAATTGCAGGGTAAATCAACAATGAAACAAAACAAATTAAATAACATTTAAAATGTGAACAAGAAACAACTACAAATCTTCGTTAGCAATTATAAGTATTGAAGAAAACTAATGAAACTCTAAACATTGATAAATAATGTTTGGAAAATAGAACAAAATAATTAAAATAATAAAATGAAACCCTTCACAAGTAAGTGAGATCTTTAGAGACAAAAATCATAGATATCAATGAAGAATGTGAAAGATTCAAAAAGAAAAGTTAACATGAGTAAACAAACTATAAATCACAATAAAGTGAGTAAGATAAGGTTTTTAAGAGAAAAATAAGAAATTATAAATTATAAGTAGGAGATATGAAAAATAAATTGAAGAATGGTTTGTAAAAGATTTTTGCAAATCTTAAACTTGAAATGGATTCTTTTAAATTGCAAACTTTAAAAGAAATTTAATTAGTTTAAACATCAATCTGTTAAATGATTAATAAATCCTTAAAATCAGATTATGAAATGAAAGAAAGGGATTTTTCTGATAAAATGGAATAAATTCGATATTCTATGCAAGCTCACTTTAAAACTACTCTTGAAAAATAATCTCAAGAATTAGAATATAAAATGGTTTAATAAAAAAATGAATATGAATAGATTATTAAGAATTTAAAGCAATAAATTTAGTAATTAGAAGAGATGAGAATGATCTTGAGAATGATTTGCAAATAAAATAAGTAGAATGTGAAGAACACCAATTATTGATGAATGAAAAAATACAAATTCTTAATGATTAATAGAAATAATTATAAGAGCTTTCAGATTAAGCAAAAGATTAACTTAATTTGCTTATGGAATAAGATGAAAATATAAAATAGTTGATGGAGGAAAATCAAAAGTTATCAAAAAAGACTCTCTCATATGAAGAACTAGTTAGTAAACAAGCTGTAGCTTATCAATCAACTAAGGTTGAAGATAAAATGTATAAGAAACAGTTTGAAGATTTAAACCAATCTAATTAGCATCTGAGAAAATAAATATAAATCTTATAAGAATAATAACTGGCAGATTAAAATCTTATAAATAAATTGAAAACATAAGCTTCTACTGGAAAACTAAATACTATAAAAGATGTTGAGGATAGACATTTATTGAGATTGTAATATATAAGAAAAATCTGATTATATAATTTCAATGCATTAGTTTATATGTGTTAGCTTGGAGTGATTATTGATTTAATTCATCCAATTTTATCATCTATTTTACTTTTTTAGGTAGTGTAGTCTTTTTAGTCAATTGTCTTTTTAGGTCAACTGTTATTAATATAAATTTTCTCATATGTTGATTATAGGGATACTGTATGAGACTCATTCTCTAAATACATCATTGTATGATATCTTTTCCTAATTCTTTAATTTCCTATTTTACGAGTTAAGTTTCATAAGTAGATCCTTTGAGGTTAGCACATCCTAATTGTAAAGTTAAAATTTTGAGTTAGTTTACTTCATTATCTGTTTTTTTGATAGAATATTTGATTATTAAGCATTTAATATTTTAATGATATATATCATACTTATACACTATCTGGTATAGGAGATAGCACATACAAAGCATTAATAAGAATGCATTAGTTATGAAAAGAGGAATAAAAAAATAAGTTGAACTGGAATAGGTTGTAAGTGATTAATAAAATGCATCTGAGAAAATAAATATAAATCTTATAAGAATAATAACTGGCAGATTAAAATCTCATAAATAAATTGAAAACATAGGCTTCCACTGGAAAACTAAATACTATAAATAATGTTGAGGATAGACATTTATTGAGATTGTAATTTATAAGAAAAATCTGATTATATAATTTCAATGCATTAGTTTATATGTGTTAGCTTGGAGTGATTATTGATTTAATTCATCCAATTTTATCATCTATTTTACTTTTTTAGGTAGTGTAGTCTTTTTAGTCAATTGCCTTTTTAGGTCAACTGTTTATGAATATAAATTATCTAAATGAATCTCATATGTTGATTATAGGGATGAAGTATGAGACTCATTCTCTAAATCATCTAAATTATAATCATCATTTTTATGATATCTTTTCCTAATTCTTTAATTTCCTATTTTACGAGCCAAAGTTTCATAAGTAGGAACATCTTCCTCATTCATTTCTGTAAAGTGATTCCTTAAAATTACTGGTTTTGGTTTATTGTGTAAATAATCATATAGCTCAAGATCCTTTGAGGTGAGCACATCCTTATTGTAAAGTTAAAATTTTGAATTAGTTTACTTCATTATCTCTTTTTTGGATAGCCTATTCAATGCTTACTATTTTAAATAAAGCTACATTGTAGCCTCATCCATGTATTTTTTTGTAGATTCATGTAAGTTATTTTTTAAGAATATTTTCGACACAGCAGGTATTTCTTTGGTGTTTTTGATTACTTGAATAAATATTCTTATTTACTTGGTTTCAAATCATCATAACTCACAGTCATGGTTTTTAGTGATTTCGTTTATGGAATACATTTAGCATAAGGGTCCCTTGTGTTCAATCTATCAGTAATGCCTTCAGAGGCATCCACAATAGTTTTCAGTAAACCAACATTTTATAAATTTTATCTTCTCTAAACATCATTGTCCTCCTTCTTCTGCATCATTCGTGTGTGTATTAAATTATTTAAACCCTATAACTTGCACTTTAAGGAAAGGGCTCTATCATCTTGACTACTTCGTGCCTATTTGTGTTTGAACTTATTTTTGAATCTCACCAAAGGTCCTAAAATATTAATACCCTTAGGATCTGTTTACTCTTCCATTTGCTGAGCTCGCAATCTTGGATAGTTAGTCATTTGCAGTAATTCAATGCTAGTTATTTTACCTTCCAAAAATAATTCAAATGAATCTTTGAAAGGTACCTATGCTTACTACTAACCTGGAGTTCTAGGACTATTCATTGAATCGATGGCAGGTGCAAATTTGAGTTGTTTTGATTTTCTTGGCAATATCAAATTCTTCAATTAAGGAATCTTTTTCCTCTATGTCACATAATTATCATTCACTTCCTTAATTTCATCTGTTTCTGTTTTGATGTAAGTAGACATAGTTGTATTATCAATCATTATTTTATGCGATTTAGAGCGATATTTGTTATTAAAAATAACTTGCTATCCATAATATGGGGAGAGATTTTTCAACGATGAAAGAAATGGTAGCTTATTTCAGAAAAAAAAGAATGACTCCTCTAACTTCCACCTATCTATAATAGGTGGCCTTTTGAGATCGAATTCAAAATCTATTTTATTTTGAATTTAATTGCTTTCCATTATAGCTCCAGACAAAGATTCCAACAGTCATTGAAAGAGATTTGAGTATTCGCATCAGGTTTTTATTGTGGAAGATCAGATTTTAACTATGGCTCAGATCATGTAAAAACAATCTCACAATGAAATTGCATCTCTCCTCAGGCAAGGAGGAGATTTAGAAGTTGAATGAAATGGTGGTGCATTAAGATTCTAGAGAATATAATTTTTCAATATTTTTCTTCACTAGAATTTCAAATATTTCTTGATTCATGATAAATGAATAACACAATAAATAGTAAATAATACAACCAACCATAAAATGAATTAATAAACGCAATATTGGTATTTGTTGGAATAATACAATAAATTTTAAGATACTGTCCTATTGGCTATAAAAATTGTCAATCATAATCAACACAATATCAAATTAAATTTGATATTTTGTTGATTACAAAATATTTGTAGATGAAATTTGATCATCAGAATATTTAACTATTAATCATTCAAAAAATGTTACGAAATAAATGTGTTTTCTAAAAACTCTTCATATTCACAAACAATGCTACAAAAGCTTAATAAGAATGAAATAGTTATAAAAAGGGGAATAATATAAGAATAGGTTGTTAGTGAGCAATAAAATGCACTAAGGAAAGAATTAAAACACATAAATTACCCTCTATTTTAGAAATACTTTAAGCTGCGCATAAATCAGTTAAATGATGAATAATTCCTTAAAATCAGATTATGAATTGAAAGAAAGAGAATTTCGATAAGAAAGCAAGCCTACATTACAGTTGCTCTTGAAAAACAATCCTAAGAATTAGAATATAAAAGTATTTGATAAAAAATGAATATGAATAGATGATTAAAAATTTAAAGATTTAAAGTCAGTAATTCTAAATGATGAAGAATGATTTGCAAAAATTATAAGGAATTGATAAACCGATTACCTTGTTTTGGTCATATAAATATAAATTATTTTATTATGCGATATAGAGCT
>JMSD01000037.1:130691-140862 GCA_000715435.1 Paramecium caudatum
AATGCAAGTTCCCAACCCCTACAGTTAATCCATATATTACTTGATGTATCCAATTAAGAAACCGCTCAAAAATGCTGAGACAGAAAAGGTAAATGTGATTGTTTTCCCTCCGATCGCCTCTTAAATAGCATGTATCTCAGTATTGATTTTAGTGTTTAGTGTGTTGGGATTAACTTCGTCATACCACTAAACATTTTTTTAGAGTAACGATTTCAAATACATCTTTCTTAATCTCACGATTTGGTTTTCCGTGCTTATGGAAAATGCGGCATACATCATCAGATTTACGACAAAACAAATCACTCCCAAAATAGCCATATACCTAGGTGATTAAAAAAATTACAATGTGTTAAGTCCTGCTTTCAGAAGTTTTGTGTCGTAATCGTCATATGCATAAGAATCTGTCAAGTTACCAAATATCAGTGAAAATATTGGCATAGTAAGTCCATTGCCGATTGCTCCCAGAAAACTGAGGAAAATCAAAAAATAGTCCATTCTGGAGGCAAATCTATACAAGTGGAAATAAGAGACAGCCTTCATTGAGGTTCTTGTATTTTACAATGACGCATTCTCGTTTACCTGAGTATTCATAAATTAATTAATTTCAAATGCTGAATAATAATTCCTCATACGCATTAATTACCTCATTCGTTACACATTAATATGCGAGTCATCTAAAAATTTAGATAAAGTAGCTTTGTTTTCTATTTATATAATTAAATATATGAAAAACGATTATTTTTACTATCAATAGGCATTAATCCCTCCTGGTAACTTCTATTTCAAAAAACCATTCCCTTAGACCATTAATCATATGATTCCAAAATAGCAACTTCTGAGGATGCATATTATTAAAGTTATAAATGAGGGTTAAAAAAAAATAAGCAAACTCTAATATGATTCCTATTTTGATAATAATTATGAATAATTTTGTTGAGGACCTTCAGATAGATGATAATATAGAAGGCATATAATTTCGGACACTTATCATCGATGACATTCCCCAAATAATTCAATTAGGAGCTAAACAATATGCTCATCACAATTAACCTCTCTCTATATTTAAGGTTGATATGGAGGATACCTTAAACCTTATGAATTCATTGGATTAGTAATTTTTCTATTAATTAGTGAAAAAATTCTCAAATAATAAATGTCTTTTGGGGCCTTCCAAAATGGACATCTAATCTCATATGCATTAGGATGTGATAAAGGAATAGATGTTAGCAGGGAAATAGAGTTAAGGGAAAAGATAAAATAAATATTTGAGGTGATTTCAGTTTTGAGAGAAGAAAACACAAGTTATGAGGTTGGAGAATGCTTTTTAATTTATTTCTTAGTCACTGAGCATAATTTAAATAGTAAAGGTTTAGGAACCATTTGTTTCAATAAGGCATGCAAAGCTGGAAAATAACATTAATTTAAGAAGTTTTTTGTTCATGCATTCCATCCTGGAACGAAGAGAATAACTGAAAAACATTTCAAAGAAACAAAAATAGTTGCTTAAACAAAACAAATACACAATATTCCAACAAATATTTGGGCAATCACAGCAATGTTTTGAGTATAATAATAATCAATTTATTTTATCACTTTCCGCGAATTCATCATTATTTGATAAATTTAGTAATTTCCAATTAGATAATTTAGTTTCTATTTCAGAATCAGGTTTTTATAACTAATCTGTCGATACTGATTTCACAATCACATTCGATTTCAATTTCCTATTCATTCTCCTCTATTATAGTAAATCAACTTAAGTATTCAATTGTTCTTTAATTTGCTTATCAATATCTTATGCCACTTAATCATATTCCACTAATAACTCATTCACATTCTTTGCTTAATTATCTTGATCACTTTGCATTTATTATAGAATTTTCAATTCATTGACCTGGGCTCTCTTATATACACTAAATCTCTTTCTACTAATATCATGTTCCTCTTGCAATTATTCAATATTTTATTTGTTTAAAAGTTAGATAGTTTCAGGTCTGCTTACAACATATTGAATTTTCTCTAAAAAGTAATCTTTCATTAAGGATTTCTAATTATCAAACAATTAAACAAAATCAGAGTAAATCTCAAGCATTTTTGTTACATGATTTATATTGTAGACCTTTTCATGAAATAATGCCTCCAATTAAAGTAATGTTGTAAGTGTATGTCGATCTATAAACATTATTATTATGAATTCTTTTTTCCATAAAATAAAAAGAATATTCAAAGGGTATAATTGTATTTCTATATAGTTCACCCAACGAATGGAAGAATCTTCCCAAAAGAATTATTCGCCCTGGTTAACAGGATTTAACTCTACCCAATAATAAAATAACAACTAGTAAATATACAATCTTAACTTTTCTGCCCCTAAACCTAGTCGAACAATTCAGTAAAATGGCTAATATTTACTTCCTAATTGTCGGAATATTGTAAATGGTATTACAATATATTATTAGATTCCTGCCATTACAGTATCAGATGGATTACCTACCGAATATACACCTCTTGTGGTTATAGTAGTTGCAACAGCCTTAAAAGACTTAATTGAGGATATGTAAAGACACAAAGCTGATAAAAAAGAAAATAAAACTATGATTGGTGATAGAGTAGCAGAATCACTAAGAGTAGGGGACTTCATAACCATTGACCCAAATCAATATATTCCAGCTGATATACTACTATTACACAGTGAATGTTTTGTTGAAACCTCATAACTCGATGGTGAAACAACTCTAAAATCAAAAGTACCAATTAAGGAAAAGATTGATTTTATTGACGTTCCAGGACCAAACCCATACTTGTATCAATTCAATGGTTCGATTAATGGAACTCTCCCCTTAAATGAGTAGAATTTATTGCTAAGAGGTTCTTGTCTTAAAAGCTTAGATCCTATTGATGGAGTGGTAATCTACACTGGTCATCAAACAAAAATTATGTTAAATTCACATAATCCAAGAGGAAAAGTAACTAAAATGCAAAAACTCATGAATAAATTAATTCTATTATTGTTTCTTGGATAATGGTTACTTTGTATATTTTGTGCTTCCTACTTCACTATTGCTCTAAGTATTAAGAAATTAGACTTGGATTATTTGTATCTTGAATAACCAGATGTGACATCTTTACTTTATTTTTAAAACTTTTGGTAAAGTGTTGGCAATTGGTTTTTATTGTTTGTAAATTTTGTGCCCATCAGTCTAATGCTCACATTAGAAATGATTAGATTATTCTAGGCATATTTTATAGTTAGAGATCCAGAGATGTTTCCTGATACAAAGGTGCAATCCTCTAACATGAATGATAATTTAGGATAAATTAATCATATATTTTCAGATAAAACTGGAACATTGACAGCAAATTCAATGACATTTAAAAAGTTATACTTTCAGAAAACTACACTAAATTTTATAGTTGACAGCATTGAACCATTATTAGATCCTGAAAACTCTCTGTATTTATTGTAAATACTATTATGTAATGATATGAAGATTAAGAATGGTCACATTATGTCCTCCTCTAGTGATGAAATGGCATTAATAAATTATTTAACAGAGAATGGAATAAAAGTTGAGGACAATAACAATTAAATTATTGTGTCTATAAAGGATTATGTTTATAAAATAGAAAAACTATTTATTATCCCTTTCAATTCAGTAAGGAAAAGAATGTCTATAATAGTTAAATTTGAGAATAAAATATATTTATTCACTAAGGGGGCTGATAATATAATATAGAGTAGATCATAATTACTAGCATAAGATGTTGTGGTAGCTGGTAAAGATTTCGCAGAATTAGGGTTAAGAGTGTTATTGTTTGCATGGAAATCCATCACAGAAGAAGAGTTCAATGAATGGATTGAGAAATATCAAAAAGCGTAAATTGCCTTCAATGAAGAGTAGTTGGATGAATTAGAAAATTTATTGGAAAAGGATTTAATATTATCTTGTGCTAGTGGAGTTGAGGATAAAGTATCAGATTTCGCTTAAGAAACAATAATGGAATTATAGTAAGCAAACATATCAGTTTGGATGATTACAGGTGATTCATATCCAACTGCCTGTGGAGTAGCAAAGAAAGTTGGTTTGCTAAGTAAAAGAAGTAAAATCATTGTACTCTCATCTATACAAGAATCTGCATGTTTGGAAAAATAATTATCTGATATTTCAACTAATATTTACAACTAAATAGAAGCCTGCCTTATTATATTGGGTAACTTATTAATTGAACTACCACTTGAAGAGAAACATAAACTTATTAAATAAGCAAAAGAGTGTTAATGTGTCCTTTTTTGTAGAGTATCCCCAAAATAGAAAAGAGAGATTGTTGAACTATTTTAATAATGTTTTCCTTAGTTATGTACATTAGCTATAGGGGATGGTGCAAATGATGTAAATATGATCACTGAGGCTAATGTTGGGGTTGGTGTTGCTGGTATTGAAGGGTTATAAGCTGCTAGAGCTGCTGATTATTCCATCCCATTATTTAAATGTTTATAGAGATTACTACTTTACCATGGTAGGGAGTGCTATAGAAAAAACACTCAAGTAGTTACATATAACTTTTATAAGAATGTTCTCTATTTAATTCCGTAATTCTGGTTTGGATTTTATAACTAATTTTCAGCATAATCAATTTATGATTTTTATGTCTTTTAGTGTTACAATTTCATGTTTACTTCACTTCCAATTATTGTTTATGGTGTATTTGATATTAAATACTATGATACATAACCAAAGAAATATCATATTGGGCAGAATAACGGCTATTTAAGTGTTAGAATATTTATCTATTCCCTTTTAGAAGGCATATATCAAAGTGGAATCATATTTTTCTTCACATTTTATTTTTTAAATATAATATCACCATTGGGGTTAGAATATGGATTAATTATACAAGGACAAATAATATTCTTTATTTGTATAATTGTTGCAAATACTAAAGTGATATTGCTTTCTCATGATATTCATATTTTGTAGGTTATAATACAAGTATTATCCTACATATCCTACTTTATTACTGCATTAATATTCAATAATGTAGTAGATTATTCATTGTATGGAATAATGAATGAAATACTTAGTTAAGGAATAATGTATTTAATTATTGCTTTTGTTTCATACTTAGCTTTAAGTGTAATTATATATTACAAAAAGTACTAATTATTTAAGAAATCATAAGTCACAATAGAATCACCACCAATAGTAAATACATCTTTATTATCTTTATGAAATATATATTTATAATCAACCAAAAACTTCTAAGTCTGAGTAAGTTATGTAAAGAAATCCATCCTCAATGTCCTTCTTCTTATCATAGATATCAACTAATTTGGAATCTACGAATTAATAATTTACTACCTTCTGGAAGTAATTAACTTCCAATATGGAAATAAAGTGATTGCTTGGGGGATATTTACAAGGTGTTTCTAAGAGTATCACGGAATTAAATCATTCGAAATCCTTTTGTAACTAAATATCAATTTTTGTTATGCATTCATACAATGATTTATTAAGTGATGGCATTTTAGATCTTGGATGCTTCTCCAATATAACGGGTATCATCTCTGGATATTATTGATGCTTTTATTCACGTTTGGATATTCTTTCTTAAAGTGTGTACTACTCTTTAAATGGCTTATAATTAATTTGAGATTGCAACATATTTAATTTATATATACACATCATTGTTTATATTTTTTACCATCAAATGTCTTAATTGATGAAAATGTTGTCTCTTTATCCCACTCCAATAGTATGTAATTATCATTATTAACAGCCAAACAACTCAAAATTACTTATGCATGGTATATCAGTCCATAATTATCTTTGATATCAAGCTCTGATCCCTCTTCCTTCTTCAGTGGTTTAATCATTTAATTAAATTCTTATTCTTTTACTTCTCTTGGTGGTTGTCCTCTTTAATGAAGTCTTATGAAATGATTACTAGTATATTATATTTAAATACTTTGTAAACATTAAAATTCTTTTACTATCTGAATTATCTGTTATTGCTCCTCTTATTGGATCCTTCAAAAGTGAGATTGACAATGGAGAATGCAACATATGCTCTTTAGAATAAGAACTCATCGACCATTACTATTCCTTGAAATCATAAAAGTACACTGCAAATATGTGTGAAGCATAGGAAATTAATATTGTTGTACATTTACCATTTAATATCAGAATATTAGTCACAAAATTTTGATTAGATCTGCAATCAACTTCTTAAACTTTTTAATCCTTTATGTTTATTGAAACAAATTTTTGTAATTGAGGATAAGTGATAATTAATAATTTTTTGTTTACAAATTTCATTGACTTTGGTTATCCATGAGGCAATTGGGCAATGAAAGTTGATTATCCAAATAATTTATATTTCATTAACCTATTATCTTTATCAACACTGTAGAATGTGTTTTTTGTATGATCGAATTCCATAATCTTGAAATGAGGAAACACTTTTATCTTTTTGAATTACTTATCAGATTCTGCCATAATGACAGTTTAGTCTTATTGACCATAACATAAGAATCTTTTACTCAATTTTATGAAATGAGCTGGTTTTTATAATTTGAATTCACACCAATAAACAGGATCACTTGAGAGGTCGTAAGACAATAAATCAATAGTATTGAACTTATTTATAGCAATATATTAATGATTGCATATAAATTGATCAGCTCTAGGGATGGTCAAAATATGTGTAAATTGAGTGCCCTATTACAATTAACCATTAGAATCAATTTTATAATAACATAAATCTGTATTTACACCACCAGATATAAGGATTTGATTTTTTATTACTTCTAATGCATAAACATCATGAGATTATCCTCTAATTTATTAAGTAATCTAAAATTATTTTCCATTGTTTGATAAACACACAATCTTACTATCCACTCCAGATAAATATACATTATTTAAATGAGTGTACATGCATAGAATATCAGCCATATGTGTTTGAATTTATTATACTTCTGTATTGTAATTAGTTTCAAAAACAATCACATTACCACTGGATGTTCCAATAAATAATTTACTATCGCAAATACACAATTTCCATGGAATAATAGTATTTGCTTTTGAGATTTTAGAACTACTAATGTTTAGTTACCATGTTGATTATTAGAGTAATGTTTTTAAAGTCAACTACCTGATAGTTCCATTTGAAAAAGCTCCATATACATAATCTTAATTAACTGCAATTGACAAACACTAACAGTCCAATTGCTAGGATTACTAAATTTAATAGATTCTATTATTTGAAATATCGAATTTACGCACTGTTCCATCAGTACAAGCACATAAAAATTGTTCATTAAGAAGAAGCGCTTCATAAATGTTTATATTATCTGGCAATTAAAAATTATTAGTTGGTTTGTAATCATTAATATGAAATAGCGAAATCTGACCACTCAAATAAACAGCAACAAATTCTATAAAATAAGAAAAGTATTACATTCCTAATCAATCCAAAACAATGATCTAACTTAACTCGATATTGAGCAATATATTCCAATTTATGTATATGTAGGATAATTGTAAACATCAATCACACCACTTTCTTTTCCAACTGCCAATAACTACTATGATTGATTATTCGCGAGTGCTGTTATTGCAGATGGGGAATATGGGATTTGTTTATGATGAAAGATAACATGTGCCTTAGCATGTTCTTTTTTAATTTGTGGTTTTTCGACCTACATTTATATTAAATATATTATCAAGGAATTAATGATTCATTCGATTAGGTTTCTTCTTCTTGTACTAACATTTAGTAAGGAGGAAGTGCTGGGGGATGTAATATAAAACCAACTTCCATATATTGTAATAAAGTATCACCACCTAAATAAATTCAATTAATACGTGTTCCATATGCACAATGATAAATTTATGTTTTTTTGTCAATATATTCTCCACCCACTCTCAAGTAAACATTCCCCCTTCTACTGTATACATCAAATCCTGATATTCCTTAAGCTAAAACATTTTGATGAGATTCATAAATGAAAGGAGCAGGCACCTCTCTTTCAAATCTCTATACCCTTAACCTCATTCTGTTTTCATTGTCCAAAAATTAATTGAAGAAATTATCCGAACTACCCAAAGTTCCCATAATAGTTGATTCATCTGATGATATAAAGTAAGCTATCCTTAGTGTATTTATGTGGCATCTATCTCTTGTTAAAAATCTCACTGGAGTAGCACTTCCTGTAGGTTTTCCTAATTGTATTTAAATGGTTGTGGTTAAAGAATCGAACACTTCAATTTCAGCTCCAACTATAAAAGCAACTACTCTTGGTGTGGGATATTTTAAGTAATATTAGACCATAAAGTCTTAAAACCTTAATCCAAACCCTTAACGAAGACGAATCAAATCTTCAAATTGGTAATTGACATATTGCACTTCAGCTTCTGAGTCCACAAAAGCAACCCATCTCACTCTTAATAATGGTATAATGGCTGGTCCATTGATTAAATAATTTATGTAAAATCCCTTGACTGTCACATCAGAAACAAATGTCTAATAATTAACATTTCTATTCTTATTCCATTCTATTTCTTCATGCATTAATAGAACTTATGGTCGTCTATGATCATTACCATAATTACCGACTGAATTATCTTGCAAACTGTACTCTTGTAAACATCTATAGTGGGTAGACTGGTTCAACAAATTTGGCTTGTCTATTGATTGTTCTATCTATGCCACTCTGCCATTCTGTATATCCGTCATACTATGCCCATGCAATCGAACACAATAAGAGAATTATCATGTAAAAAACGATATATATTATATTCAGAGTAATTCTGATAGTAATTCAACAAGAGCCATTGTGTTTTACATGAATTCATTAAATACTTTGCTATTTTAACACTAAAGTTAGTAAAATAGCTCCTTCCACTCTGGATTCTTTATACAATGAATCAATTGCTTTAGCTCAGGGATCAACATTAATTTATCCTTTATTTCATCTATATTTTGTTCCTACTCTTATTCTTCATCTGCTGATATTCTACGCTTTCCAAATATCAAATGAGAGAGAACTAATGACAAATTATACTTATTTTATTGCATTGCCTAAACAACATCTTCCCTCCTATATCCAAGATCTATTAATTCAAGCACTTTCTTTTTATAATCTTCTGCATTAGTTAGAATAACTTATTTTTGAACTTCCTCTTGGATTTTATTCACTATTCTGATCTAAACAATCAAATCACCATTCTCTACCCCTTAATCCACTAATTTATGTTTGTGAGAGAGGATTCTATTTTTACAAAAATAATCAGCATCTCCTTCACAAATCTAATCATGTAATTACTTTAATGTAGTGTCTCGATCGAAATTTAATTTGACATTTTCTTTTGGTGAAATTTTCACTAAAACTTACATTATTATTTTAACTAAATTTTATGTCTGAACTAAATTGTATTTTATATTTAATAAAAATCATTATTTTGCTACTTTATTGTCATCCTAATTTTACTAACATAAAAAATATTATTTATTTTCATGAAAACAATATTTCATAAATTTCACACTCAATTATGTTTGGTGTCAATTCTCCAAACAGATAAGTGCTCTTTTAACTCTCATATTATTAATCTAATTTGTATGCATTTCCAAGATTAGTGCTGCCTGATTTGAAATCTCCTTAAATGTATAAATCATAAATGTTATCTGATGAATTACTTCCAAAAAATGGTCCATAATATGAATAGCAATATATAGCTTTTTCTTTTAATTCTGCTTTCAATGGATAAATTTGACTTTTTGTTTATGAAAATAAAAATGATGATAAAGTATCGTCTGCTACAAACATATTCTAATTTGATTGCCATTAACATGGTGAATATCCACCAAAAATTTAATTATTTTATTATTTAAGGACCATTAGTAAATTTTGTTTTCCATTTATTTTTCCCCAAAATGCATTGGCATTTAAACCATCCCTAGAACCTAAATAAACTAAATTAATTGATTAAATCATTTGATTAGATCCCTCTTCTATTTTCTGTTACAATGTTCTAAAATAATCACCATTAAGTAATTTGAATTCTGGAATTTGCAATTAATTTGGATATATATTTTTATGTATTTTTTCAATAAAGTTTGTGTATTATGTGAATAATTGCGTAATTTACATTGAAAATTTAACATAGTT